>CM056575.1:163633922-163691422 GCA_029721435.1 Gymnothorax reevesii
TATGTTCTATAGTTTCAGCCTAGGACTGCAATATCTATTGTGTTCTATAGTTTCAGCCTCTGACTGCAGTGTGGATTGTGTTCTATAGTTTCATCCTCTGACTGCAGTGTGGATTGTGTTCTTTCGTTTCAGCCTCTGACTGCAGTATGGATTGTGTTCTATAGCTTCAGTCTAGGAGTGCAGTGTGGATTGTGTTCTATAGTTTCAGCCCCTGACTGCAGTGTGGATTGTGTTCTATACGTTCAGCCTCTGACTGCAGTGTGGATTGTGTTCTATAGTTTCATCCTCTGACTGCAGTGTGGATTGTGTTCTATAGTGTCACCTTCTGACTGCAGTATGGATTGTGTTCTATAGCTTCAGTCTAGGATTGCAGTGTGGATTGTGTTCTATAGTTTCAGCCTCTGATTGCAGTGTGGATTGTGTTCTATAGTTTCATCCTCTGACTGCAGTGTGGATTGTGTTCTATAGTTTCATCCTCTTACTGCAGTGTGGATTGTGTTCTATAGTTTCAGCCTCTGACTGCAGTGTGGATTGTGTTCTATAGCTTCAGCCTAGGACTGCAGTGCAGATTGTATTCTATAGTTTCATCCTCTGGTTGCAGTGCAGATTGTATTCTATAGTTTCAGCCTCTGGTTGCAGTGTGCATTGTGTTCTATAGTTTCAGCCTCTGACTGCAGTGTGGATTGTGTTCTAGAGTTTCAGCTTTTGGTTACTGTGGGTCATGTCTGTTGAGTAACAATAGATTTGCGTATTTTAAATATGGATGCTGACAGGCTAGCTGTAATGTGTTTGTCTGCAACTTTGTACACATATTAACTAAATTGTCGCCATTACTATAATATGTTAGAATAATTAGCTAGACTTTCATTCACAATGTAAAACAAAGATTGAAACTACGCACAACTATTTGTATGGAATTAATCTGTACAGAATGAAGGGCAAATATGTGAGGCTTTCGCAAATCTGGGTTAGGATGCAGACATGACAGCTGCAGTGTGGATTGGGTTCTATAGTTTCAGCCTCTGACTACAGTGTAGATTGGTTCTATAGCTTCAGACTAGGACTGCAGTGTGGATTGTGTTCTATAGTTTCACCCTCTGACTGCAGTGTGGATTGTGTTCTATAGTTTCAGCCTCTGACTGCAGTGTGGATTGTGTTCTATAGTTTCATTCTCTGACTGCAGAGTGGATTGTGTTCTATAGTTTCATCCTCTGACGGCAGTGTGGATTGTGTTCTATAGTTTGAGCCTCTGACTGCAGTGTGGATTGTGTTCCATAGCTTCAGCCTAGGACTGCAGTGTGGATTGTGTTCTATAGTTTCAGCCTCTGACTGCAGTGCAGATTGTATTTTATAGTTTCAGCCTCTGGGTGCAGTGTGGATTGTGTTCTATAGTTTCAGCCTCTGACTGCAGTGTGGATTGTGTTCTAGAGTTTCAGCTTTTGGTTAATGTGGGTCATGTCTGTTAAAGGCCCAGTCACACAGCCGATCACGCACGAATCACTCACAAATCACGCACAGATTGGGTTTGTGCGTGCATATGCGTTGAGAAATTGACCAATTTTTCAGGGTGTCGGGGGTAGAAATCTCGGACGAATCACGCATGAATCGCGCATGAACCACGCATGTATCACTTACAATCACTGACATATCGCGCACGTCGACGCATAATAGCAAACACGGTGCAGTATTCCACGAACATTCGATGCACGCCCGACGCATGAATCACCGGCGGAGCACGCACGAAAAACGCACCTTCGGCGTCACTATCGCTTCGGTTCAGCGCATATTAAAAGCGGTGAACGACGGGAGTTCCTCAGTACCTTTCGCCAATCAAGAACACTTCAAGAGATGCCACCCAGGAAAGCTCGCTTGCCCTCAAAGACAAGGGTGCAGAAGAAGAAAGCTGCTGAAGAAGAAGTCCATGTAGATCCACCAGAAGCTGCTGCTGCTGAAAAACCTGCTGCTGGTGCTGCTGCTAGGAGGTCCCGTAGGTCTGGAATGGCAAAAGTGCCCGAAATGGCTGCTTTTATATGCCAAAATACATACGTGAGTTGTCAGTGGTTCGTCAGTGGAACATCAGTGAATCATCAGTTTTCTGTCAGTCAGTCGTGCGTCGGAAATGCGTTTTCCGTCAGTGATATGTCAGTTATTTGTCAGTTTTATTATTGATTGTCAGTGGATGTCAGTGGAATGAACGTGATACGTGTGCGTTTCATGCGTGATATGAACGTGGGGCATCAGTGGACGGACGTGGACGTGCGCGGATTCAAACCAGTTCTGACGCATAAGCACTGACGGCCGACGAGTGTCCCGCGCATAGTTACGCATACTCAACGCATAAACTACGCATGCCGACTCATGAATTACGCACACCAACGCACAGTTGTGCGTCGGAAAATTTTTGAACCGTTCAAAACTCAAAATCACGCAAAAACCCCCTTCGACGCACATCCACTTACAATCACTGACAGTCCACGTTCGTTCCACCTACGAATTACGCATACGACGTACGCTCCGCGCAGAAATGAAAATCTGTGCGTAATTCATGCGTTTTCGCTGTGTGACTGGGCCTTAAGTAACAATAGATTTGCGTATTTTAAATATGGATGTTGACAGGCTAGCTTTAATGTAAGTGTTTGTCTGCAACTTTGTACACATATTAACCAAATTGTCGCCATGACTATAAAAATGTCAGAATAATTAGCTAGACATTCATTCACAAGGTAAAACAAAGATTGAAACTACGCACAACTAGTTGTATGGAATTAATCTATATAGAATGAAGGGCAAATATGTGAGGCTTTTGCAAATCTGGGTTAGGATGCAGACATGACAGCGGATTGTATTCCATGGTTTTAGTCTCTGACTGTAGTGTTAATTAGATATTGGAGGTTCTAGATTTTGGTATTTTTTATTTTATCTTTAAGTACCTGAACAGTAATTGGGAAGTCTAACGGACTTTGATTATCTTTAACTGGCATTTCAAGTTGCTGCTATTTTTTATATAGTTTTTGCCCGGATTTCAGATCATTTCACATTGTTAAAAGCATTTTTGAAAATGGTTCATACTAGAATAGAAATAAATTCTCCCCCCTCCCTCTCTCTCCTGCTCTCTGCACTAGAGCCGGTGAATTGGGGCTCTGTTCGGACAGGAGCGAACAGTAACACCTCGAAATCCTGAAACAACAAATGAACACAAATCTGCTTCCTGCTCCATTTCCTCGGCTTTGACAGATGAGTCGTCTCACACCTGTGTTTACGATCGCCTGAGATGCTCTGATCATTCCCACATTGGCACAGAGCACTGTGAAATACCTACAAAGTCAAAATTATTTTCAAGGAACCAGCTCCACCACCCCCTCTGTACGAAAGCTCAAAACAGACAGGTCTCCAGGCATAACAGCGGGAGTCCTCCAGGTCCCCAGGGGGCGATGGTGTGAGACAGCTCAGCATGGGGTCCATCGCTTCCTATCCACATTTCCACACTTCTGACATCAAGGCCTGGAAATTTACCGTGGTTCAGGATTCTGCACCAGCTTTTAGGTGCACAATGCGGTGCAGGAGATGGACTGCAGCGCTGCGTCATGCTCGATTATGGATGCCGACGCGCAGTATTGGATTCTTATAAACTTTCCCTGGGTTCCAGAAGCTTGTTCAGTCATGCGTGTCCATAAGCACAAATAGGTATTCTCTGAGAAAACCCTTACCTCTAGGGTGGATGCACATCATGTATATTAATCCTTTTGGGGTGATTTTTAAAAGGGCAAATTCAGAACATCCGCAGTAACACTGGCTGCATCTCCACGCTACCTGGGGGCTTTGAACAACAAAGCACGTCTCGCGTAATCCTGCTACACTGCTACATCAAAGGCAGTGCGCCGAATCTCAGGGGTATTTTCACCATGAAGACAATACCAGTCCATAAAAGACATAAATGAAGAATGAGCTGGACGAGTTCATACCTATGAGCATATATGAACCCAATCAGTCGAATAAAGATTTCATGGACATGTCTAATGAGCATCAGATGAAGAATACTATGACATTAAATACAGGAGCTTTTATTCATAGTCCATCACAGTTGATTAGACTAAGCTGGGTCCAATACCCCTAGAGCTGTGTGGGTGCATGGCTCTGCTCCAGAGCCACAGTGACACTGATCGTATTTTGGCCTCACTGGGACTTACGCCACAAACTGTCTGAGTCTTTGGGCTGATTTTAATCACTTATTTTCACAGCCTCTCTCTGCTCTCACTCACAGCTCAGATCATCAGCGAGGCAAGAAGAAGTCGTAAAAGTAAGAGAATGTGTTGGAAAACAAATGTGTTTCGTGAAATAGGCATCCATGCTCCTTCAAACACATCCAAGCTCCTTTAAAGGCATCCATGCTCCTTCGAATGCATCCATTCTCCATCAAACGCATCCATGTTCCTTCAAATGCATCCATGCTCCTTCGAATGCATCCATTCTCCTTCAAACGCATCCATGTTCCTTCAAATGCATCCATTCTCCTTCAAACGCATCCATGTTCCTTCAAAAGCATCCATGCTCCTTCAAGTGCATCCATGCTCCCTCAAACACATCCAAGCTCCTTTAAGGGCATCCAAGCTCCTTCAAATGCATCCATGCTCCTTCAAACACATCCGTGCTCCTTCAAGCACATCCATGCTCTTTCAAATGCACCCATGCTCCTTCAAACGCATCCATGCTCCCTCAAACGCATCTATGCTCCTTCAAATGCATCCAAGCTCCTTTAAAGGCATCCATGCTCCTTCAAGCACATCCAAGCTCCTTTTAAGGCATCCATGCTCCTTCGAATGCATCCATTCTCCATCAAACGTATCCATGTTCCTTCAAATGCATCCATGCACCTTTGAATGCATCCACTCTCCTTCAAACGCATCCATGTTTCTTCAAATACATCCATGCTCCTTCAAGTGCATCCATGCTCCTTCAAACACATCCAAGCTCCTTTAAAGGCATCCATGCTCCATCAAACACATCCAAGCTCCTTTAAAGGCATCCATGCTCCTTTGAATGCATCCATTCTCCATCAAACGCATCCATGTTCCTTCAAATGCATCCATGCACCTTTGAAAAAATCCATTCTCCTTCAAACGCATCCATGTTCTTTCAAATGCATCCATGCTCCTTCAAGTGCATCCATGCTCCCTCAAACACATCCAAGCTCTTTTAAGGGCATCCATGCTCCTTCAAATGCATCCAAGCTCCTTGAAACACATCCATGCTCCTTCAAGCACATCCATCCTTTCTCAAACGCACCCATGCTCCTTCAAACGCATCCATGCTCTCTCAAACGCATCTATGCTCCTTCAAATGCATCCATGCTCCCTCACATGCATCAATGGTCCTTAAAACGCATGCATACTCCTTCAAACGCATCTATGCTCTTTCAAATGCATCTATGCTCAATAAAGCGCATCCATGGTCCCTCAAACAAATCCATGCAGAGGGCATCCATGCTCCTTTAAAATGCATCCATGCTTTTTTAAGCACATCCATGCTTTTTCAAACGCATCCATGCTCCCTTAAACCATCTAGGCTCCTTTAAATGCATCCATGCTCCCTCAAATGCATCCATGGTCCTTAAAACGCATCTATACTCCTTCAAATGCATCTATGTAATAACAAGCGCATCCATGCTCCCTCAAACACATCCATGCTCCTTCAAGCACATCCATGCTCCATCAAACTCATCCATGCTCCTTCAAGCACATCCATGCTCCTTCAAACGTATCCATCCTCTTTCAGAGCAGTGTGAGCCGTACGGTCAGTACTGCTTCAGAGCAGTATGAGCTGTATGATGAGAACTGTTTCAGAGCAGTATGAGCTGTACGGTCAGTGCTGTTTCAGAGCAGTATGAGCTGTATGGTCAGTACTGTTTCAAAGCAGTATGAGCTGTACAGTCAGTACTGTTTCAGAGCAGCATGAGCTGTATGATCAGTACTGTTTCAGAGCAGTATGAGCTTTACGGTCAGTACTGTTTCAGAGCAGTGTGAGCTGTATGGTCAGTACTGCTTCAGAGCAGTATGAGCTATATGATCAGTACTGTTTCAGAGCAATATGAGCTGTATGATCAGTACTGTTTCAGAGCAGTATGAGCTGTATGATGAGAACTGTTTCAGAGCAGTATGAGCTGTACGGTCAGTGCTGTTTCAGAGCAGTATGAGCTGTATGGTCAGTACTGTTTCAAAGCAGTATGAGCTGTACGGTCAGTACTGTCTCAGAGCAGTATGACCTTTACGGTCAGTACTGTTTCAGAGCAGTGTAAGCTGTATGGTCAGTACTGCTTCAGAGCAGTATGAGCTGTATGATCATTGCTGTTTCAGAGCAGTATGAGCTCTACAGTCAGTGCTGTTTCAGATTGGTATGAGCTCTACGGTCAGTACTGTTTCAGAGCAGTATGAGCTGTATGATCACTGCTGTTTCAGAGCAGTATGAGCTGCATGGTCAGTGCTGTTTCAGAGCGGTATCTGCTGTATGAGCTCTACGGTCAGTGCTCTTTCAGAGGAGTATGAGCTGCATGGTCAGTGCTGTTTCTGAGCGGTATCAGCTCTTCAGTCAGTGCTGTTTCAGAGTGGTTTGTCCTCTACGATCAGTACTGTTACAGAGTGGTATGTGCTTCATGCTGGATTTTTGGAAGCAAGTCTTTAAATGTTGAAAGCTGAGGTCGGGGTATCAGGTTCAGCACTGAGGTACAAACAGAAACCCTCAGAGGGGGAACCATAGGGCTTGGATCATTCTGGTGGGAGGTGCACGGGTGGGGGTGTCAGGTAGGTGTGATCAGGAGGGAGGGTATTATACAGGAATTTGTTTTCAGTAGTCTTACACAGTCTGTTTCCTTTGGCTGGAATGCCTTTTTCTACTCGGCCCCCGAGGGCCATTTTTGCGGTGGAGCCTTTTTTTATCAGTTCCTTGCCAGGACTGTGACTGATGCCATTTGAGCTAAAAGCATCTATTCAGATGTACTATACAGGAAAGGGTACAACATGCATAGTACAGATTGGAATGTGTCTGTTCTCAATAGAGAGGCCAGACCACAACGGTCATGAGTTTCCGTGGCGATATCACCTTTCAGCTTCATTTCATATTGGATTGCGCTCTCAGTGCATTTAATCTGGGCCTGTTCTGCTCTCACTAACACCCCGGTTTCCTTCAGTGTTTCATACTATACAAAATTTAACTGCAGACCTTTACCTCTCACACCTCTTCAGCAACTGACCTGAGATGCAGATGTTGAATTTTAGTCATATTGCGGTCGAACTCTATCTCTGTCAGTAAAATGGTCCTAGACTCCAAAAGGGAGCCCTGTCTCCTTCATGAGCTCTTTGTTGGACTGGAAATGGTTCCTTAAAAAGGAAATGCCACAGAACCCTTTCTGAAGGTGAACCAGAGAGAGTTATTCCATTTTACCTCAGCCACTCCAAACAGTGTGACTCACCTAAAGGATTGATGTCAAAATACTCGATTCAGACTGAAAATATAAAATGAAGGCAGAGTGATTTATGGGTCTTGTCATAGAGCATTGCCATTTGGCAGAGAGATTGCTGGAGTTTCCCTTTCCAGCTACCAGAATACTGTCACAGTTAATCCAAGGGTAGCCAAGCATTCCCTGCTGTTTTGAAACACTGAACAGCTCCTTGACACTCTGATTTACCTGTGAGTACAGGCCAAGACAGATTTACCAGTGAGTACAGATTTACCCGTGAGTATAGACCCTGACAGATTCCCTGTGAGTACAGGCCCTGACAGATTTACCTGTGAGAACAGGCTTGAATAGATATACCTATGAGTATAGATCCTGACAAATTTACCTGTGAGAACAGGCCTTGACATATTTACCTGTGAGTACAGACCCTGACAAATTTTCCTGTGAGTACAGACCCTAACAGATTTACTTGTGAGTACAGACCCTGACAGATTTACCTGTGAGTACAGACCCTTACAGACTTACCTGTGAGTTCAGACCTAAACAGATTTACCTGTGAGTACAGACCCTGACAGACTTACCTGTGAGTACAGATCCTAACAGATTTACCTGTGAGTACAGACCCTGACAGATTTACCTGTGAGTACAGACCCTGAAATATTTACCTGTGAGTACAGATCCTGACAGATTTACCCATGAGTTCAGACCCTGACAGATTTACCTGTGAGTACAGACCCTAACAAATTTACCTGTGAGAAAAGACCCAGACAGATTTACTTGTGAGTACAGACCCTGTTAGACTTACCTGTGAGTTCAGACCTTAATATATTTACCTGTGAGTACAGACCCTGACAGACTTACCTGTGAGTACAGATCCTAACAGATTTACCTGTGAGTACAGACCCTGACAGATTTACGTGTGAGTTCAGATCTAAAAAGATTCACCTGTGAGAAAAGACCCTGACAGATTTATCTGTGAGTACAGACCCTGTCAGACTTACCAGTGAGTTCAGACCCTGACAGATTTACCTGTGAGTACAGACCCTAACCGACTTACCTGTGAGTCAGATCCTGACATATTTACCTGTGAGTACAGACCCTGTCAGACTTACCTGTGAGTTCAGACCCTAACAGATTTACCTGTGAGTACAGACCCTGACAGATTTTTCTGTGAGTACAGATCCTAACAGATTTACCTGTGAGTACAGATCCTAACAGATTTACCTGTGAATACAGACCCTGACAGACTTACCTGTGAGTTCAGATCCAGACAGATTTACCCATGAGTGCAGACCCTTACAGATTTACCTGTGAGTACAGACCCTAACAGATTTACCTGTGAGAAAAGACCCTGACAGATTTACCTGTAAGTGCAGTCCCTTACAGATTTTCTGGTGAGTGCAGACCTTGACATATTTACTTTTGAGTACTGACCCTGAAAGACATAGCTGTGAGTGCAGACCCTAACAGATTTACCTGTGAGTACAGATCCTGACATATTTACCTATGAGTACAGACCCTGACAGATTTACCTGTTACTACAGACCCTGACAGATTTACCTGTGAGTACAAACCCTGACAGATTTACCCATGAGTTGAAGCTCAGCTACGGACAAGATTTTGTAATTCATAGAATGATGCTGCTTCTCTCTCAAACCAAACAATAATCATCTGCAGTTTCAAAAGTTGCATACGCTGTGTTCTGTTGAAAATGGACCAACATAATGACATCAGAAATCAGAACTTTCTTTCAGTAGAATAAATAAGGACATTAAAAAACCTTATCTGTATCATTTTTATTTACCTTTGTTCTCCCTATCATGAGCTATCTTCAATCATGCTTGTCCTTTATCCTGGATAACTTCATTCTAATGCTTTACTCTCCCTGACGCCAACAAATTGCAGGCTGGGCCATGGACTGCAGACATTAAAAATAACAGTATTATTTATTTTCTGAATTAATTGCTCAGCAGATCAGGGAAATTGTGACATTTTCACCTGAATGCCTGCATTTTTCATTCAGTCTAAACCTGACTGTCTGATTCATCTCTTTATTCCAATAAAACTGTGAGAATTTCAGTTCTGAAGATCCCAAACTTCCCCTAATTAATGTGCAGAGATGTGGTCAGCGTGTGACTGCACATCTCTGCACTGATCTAACGTTCCACAGAAATCAGCTATCTATCACCATCCTCTGCTGGAGGAGTTCTGCCGATAAATGATGCATCAAGCGAACAAGCCTCTGCTCGTAATCAGTTTTATTTTAATTATTAACCTCTCTTTACGCAGGGCAGGATCGATTATGCATCCATGCTCTTTTACATTGATGTCCCTTGAATTTCTTTCCAATTATTCGGAATGTCTGTAGACTGTCGTGGGAATCCGAAATGCTCTGAGGAGACCAGAGGAGAAAAACAGAGATGGGCAGTCAGGCCACAGGCCAGATTCAAATCTACAATCATCTGCAGCAGGATCCACTGTGCCTGAGTGCTGCTCAGATCAATGAGAGGGCTGAAAATAAGGCACAGTGTGATGAGAGTTCTCGCTACAAGACTGGCCTGTTGACTATGAGGTAATTCAGATGTAAAAATATGGATGGTTTGTTCTTCTGTACATAATATCAAATGAACAAGTTAACAGAGTTAATTCGTATGTGTGCATTACGCGGTTTTAAGGCAAAACGCCGAGGCGAATAACCATCCGAAGCAAAGCGGAGGGTGGTTGCCTCCGTAAAGTGCCGTTAAACCGTGTAATGCACACCTATGAGTTGATTATCCTGCTTATACCATGGTCATTTGTCAGCAATATCAAATCAAAACATTCAGAAATTTTTGGTGACAGTTTTGCACTTTAAAAAAAAAAAACTGGTAATCATTAAGCAGGCCTTCTCATAGTTAATACTATAGTCCAAGCTAAACTAAACCAGCTAACTTAGTTCAGTTTACCTTCATGGAGAAAGAATTTTTAGCGCACCCTAACATCCTTTTACCAGCAAATAATTTGGTAACAGATTCCAGCTGAAACAGAGATTATGTATAACATCAAGTGCAATTCTGCAGACTGTAGCTAACTAGCTAACCGCAATTACAATGAACTTGCTACAGATAATAGTCTTGACAGTTGCTACAGATAATAGTCTTGACAGATCCCTGATGTCAACATCATCATGGCTGTCTGCAGTTACTTGGAGGGACAGACACAAGTGAGACAGTCAGTCTGCAGTTAGTTGGAGGGACAGACACAAGTGAGACAGTCAGTCTGCAGTTAGTTGGAGGGACAGACACAGGTGAGACAGTCAGTCTGCAGTTACTTGGAGGGACAGACACAAGTGAGACAGTCAGTCTGCAGTGACTTGGAGGGACAGACACAAGTGAGACAGTCAGTCTGCAGTTAGTTGGAGGGACAGACACAGGTGAGACAGTCAGTCTGCAGTTAGTTGGAGGGACAGACACAGGTGAGACAGTCAGTCTGCAGTTAGTTGGAGGGACAGACACAGGTGAGACAGTCAGTCTGCAGTTACTTGGAGGGACAGACACAAGTGAGACAGTCAGTCTGCAGTGACTTGGAGGGACAGACACAAGTGAGACAGTCAGTCTGCAGTTAGTTGGAGGGACAGACACAGGTGAGACAGTCAGTCTGCAGTTAGTTGGAGGGACAGACACAGGTGAGACAGTCAGTCTGCAGTTACTTGGAGGGACAGACACAAGTGAGACAGTCAGTCTGCAGTGACTTGGAGGGACAGACACAAGTGAGACAGTCAGTCTGCAGTTAGTTGGAGGGACAGACACAGGTGAGACAGTCAGTCTGCAGTTAGTTGGAGGGACAGACACAGGTGAGACAGTCAGTCTGCAGTTAGTTGGAGGGACAGACACAGGTGAGACAGTCAGTCTGCAGTTACTTGGAGGGACAGACACAAGTGAGACAGTCAGTCTGCAGTGACTTGGAGGGACAGACACAAGTGAGACAGTCAGTCTGCAGTTAGTTGGAGGGACAGACACAAGCGAGACAGTGAGTCTGCAGTTACTTAGAGGGACAGACACAAGTGAGACAGTCAGTCTGCAGTTACTTGGAGGGACGGACAGAGACAGTCAGTCTGCAGAGGAACGGTGGCAAGTTTTCCACCCTGCTTGAAACAAGCAAACGCCAATCATCTTATAAACTATAGCACAACAGGGCAGTGTCCCAAATTTTTACGTAGAGTGAAGTCACACCAAATATAGGTTTGGCTTAGTTTTTAACAGTTAACAGCTCTATTTAGTACATTTCTCAGTGACTACAAGCTTCTAATTTTATCGTTTCTGCAAGCATATTTGCCCTATGAAATTTCTTTATGGCCTGTACACACTGTGCGATTTTAGCAATCTTATAAGACCACTGCATGACACACTATGTGATTTGGAAGAAATAAACTTTGTCACGACGTCAAGTTTGATGTGTGCAGACTGTATGATGGCCGTTTACTGAATCACAGGTTACAACGTACGTCAATATGCAACATCATTAGCGTATGACATCCATCTGCGCTACCATGTTCATTGTATTCACAGCTCTGTGCTAGTTTAATGGTAATGTAAGATGCGGATAAGATAACGTGCAGCTAATATGGTTATACAATCAACAGTACTTGTGATAATGACACGATGAACCATCTACGCCACAGTGAACATTTAAATGCTTTTTGAAGAATAATTGTTCTGTAAGGTTAATGGTTCATTGCCTTCAAAAGCCGATGGGTTGGCAAATTGTATTTGTGAAATGTTTTAATGCTCGTTCTCTTCGAGAATGCTTTGTATTGATCTGATTTGTATTTTATTTATTTTGTTCAGTTCGCACCGCATGGCAAACGTGAAGGTGTGAGGTTTTACGAAATGAACCAAGTGCAAACACCAGTAAAATGCAAAAGGAGGCTTTATTTCTGAAGGGGGAAACCCCCCCAACAGAGCAGGCAACAGTACAAAGTCCGCAATCCAAAATCAAAGTCCAAGGGGCGAAATCCAGAGTCATACACAGGGCACCAATCACAAAAATCATAGTCAGTCAAAAATGGGTCAAAAAACAAGAATGTGGCGAAGTACAGGGAATAGGCAAAGGTCGAGGTCTAGGACGGTCCAGTCAGAAAGATAATCACAATGACACAAGGCGAGAGAAGCGTGGCACAGGTAGCAAGGAAGTAACGATCTGACAAGGAAGTGCTACAAACAGAAATCTAATATACATTTCCGGGAGATCACATGACAAAGGAACACAGGTGCAATCAATGGGAATGATAATAATGGAGAGACACTTTAGGAACAAACTAATTACATGTGTAATGTGAATATAGGCCACTGGATGGCAGTATTTACCTTTTTTTTATTCAGCTCAGACTGGAGCTATGTTTAGACATGTCCTGGACATGTCTGGGGCAAGTCCCCGAAAAGTAAAAAAAAGAGGTCTAAATGTGGGTGGGGTCTGCAAAAGAGTATATAACGAAAAGAATTGAGACAGTAGAGGAGGAGGAGAAATTGCAAGAAGAAAGATACGTGTGACCAGACCTGTCATTTCTGTTCAAGACCTGTGAAGTTTCTTTTGTGGATTTTTGCCTTTGTTACAGCATTTTCTTCATCCAGGACATCACCAAGCCACCCCACCAAAAAGGGACTGTAATTATTTCTGTTTTTCTTATTTATCAATCTTGGTCATTTAGTTGTAGGTTATTGTTAGTTATTGTCTTTGTTAATTAAATGTGTTTAAGTTTTTAAAAACTGTGTGTCATCCCTTGCTGTTGCTGTTGTTTTAAATGTAATAACAAATTGGGGCCAAAACAAATTGGGGGCTCAAGGTCCGGGATAGACCATTGTGTGAGTAATTTATTGAAAATCTAACATTTCAAATTGTGAAATTGTTTTTGTGAATTTTCCTATATATATATTGACAACAGCAATGGATGATTTCTTGGCATCACCAACCGTAGGGGTTTTGAAGTCTTTTAAAAAGACAGAACTGCTAGAAATTTGCAGACAGTTGGAGCTGACAGAGGTAAAACCAGCCATGCGAAAAGCAAGACTGACTTGAGAGATAGTTGAATATTACATTGATGAAAATGTGTTTGCACCAGGAGATCTGGAACAGTTTCCAGTGGAAAATCCAAATATAGAAATGGAACTTAAATTAAAAATGCTAGAGATTGAAAGGGAGGAAAAAGAAAAACAAAGAGAATTTGAGAAGGAAGAAAGAGAGAAAGAAAGGGAAGAAAATGAAAAACAAAGGCAGTTTGAGTTAGAAAAATTAGCAAGAGAAGAGAAAATGGAAAGGGAGGAAAAAGAAAAACTAAGAGAATTTGAGTTAGAAAAATTTGCAAGACAGAGAGATTTTGAATTAGAGAAGTTGGATAGAGAAGAAAGACTCCAAATGGAGCAACTAAAAATTAAAATTCAAACTGAAAATAAATTTCGGGCTAGCCAGGAGGTAAAATTGGTGCCTCCATTTTTGGAAAAGGATGTTGACAACTATTTCCAGTGTTTTGAAAAGGTAGCAAAGAGTTGCCGGTGGCCAAAGGAACACTGGACTCTGATGTTGCAAACTGTCCTCAAGGGTAAAGCTCAACAAGCCTATTCGGCTTTGTCTGCAGATGATTCCTCTGATTATGAGGTTGTCAAAAAGGTTATTTTGAGAGCTTATGAGTTGGTTCCAGAGACTTACCGACAGAAATTCAGAGGTCTGAAGAAA
Source organism: Gymnothorax reevesii (assembly GCA_029721435.1). Lineage (NCBI taxonomy): Eukaryota > Metazoa > Chordata > Actinopteri > Anguilliformes > Muraenidae > Gymnothorax > Gymnothorax reevesii. Next base: position 163,648,081 of record CM056575.1, read on the forward strand.
TCTGAAAATCAGACTTATGTGAAATTTGCTAATGAGAAGAAGGTTTGCTTTGAGCGCTGGTGTACTTCTATGGAGGTCAAGGATGATTTCAACTCACTAAAAGAGATGGTGTTAGTTGAAGAATTCAAGAACTGTGTTAAGGATGATGTTAAGACCTACCTTAATGAGAAGCAAGCACTGAATTTGCAATCAGCTGCCAAATTTGCAGATGAATATGTTCTCACACATAAGTCCAAATTTCAGTCTAGCAGTAACAATAGATGGTCCCAATTTCAGAAAAAGGGTTACGGTGATACCCAAGATTCCTCACCCAAAGACAAAGACAAATCTGGTGATGGTGCTCAGAAATCCAGTAACAGGTCTGATCAAAGTGTGAAAGCTGACAGTGACAAAAGTGGTCTAGTTTGCAGTTATTGCAAGAAATCTGGTCATGTTACAACTAACTGTTGGATCCTTAAAGCTAAGAAAGAAAAAGAGAAGGACACCAAACCAAATGCCTTTGTGAAAACAAGGTTAGAAACCCCTGTAGTAGATGACCGATCTGCTAAATTGCCTGCTTCTTGTGGGGCTAAAAAGCCTGATACAGCTGACTTCGTGAGGGAGGAATTTCTTCCATTTGTGTCAGAGGGATTTGTGGCTCTGAATGAGCATACTACTCCTGTCCCCATATATATCCTAAGGGATACCGGAGCTTCTCAGTCACTTTTGTTGATGGACTCTTTAGAGTTACGTGATGAGACCGCTTCAGGGGATTTCATACTTGTACAAGGTATTGAAGGGAGGACTGTATCTGTACCCCTGCGCTCTGTATTCTTGAAGTCAGATTTAGTTACAGGACAGGTAAAGGTGGGACTTATGTCAAGTCTACCTATAAAGGGTGTTTCTCTGTTGCTAGGCAATGACCTGGCTGGGGGCAAAGTAGTTCCCCCCGTACATCTTGCTTCACAGCCGAGCACTGAAGATGGGGATGAGGACCCATCTCTGTATCCTTCTTGCGCAGTGACTCGTGCTATGGCCAAGAAGGCTAAAGAAGAAGATGATGTGGTGCCGTCCAGCACATTGAATAGTCAGGACTCAGGTGGTTCGCCTCATGACTCTGATTGGCCTACTATGGTTTCTCCGTTTGAGGACTTATCAGATACTTTTATCAGTTCATTGTTCAGTCAGCCATATGGGTCTGGTGATTCTGATGTGTCTGGAGACTTGTCTCTGTCCAGAAAGCAGTTGATTGAGGAGCAAACTCATGATCCTGAAATTTGTTTACTAAAGAGGAGAGCCCTTCCTGATAAAGAAATAGACGCAGTTCCAGTTGGGTATTATCTCAAGGATGGTGTGTTGATGCGGAAGTGGCGCCCTCCTGATATCCCTGCCAATGCAGATTGGGCAGTGGTCAGGCAAATTGTTGTTCCGAAGGTCTATAGGAATGAGATCTTAACAATGGCTCATAGTTTACCTTTAGGAGGTCATCTTGGTGTTAACAAGACTGTTGATAAGATCATGAAACACTTCTTTTGGCCTGGGCTTCGGAAAGATGTTTCCAACTTTTGCAAAACCTGTCACACTTGTCAAGTAGTTGGAAAACACCAGTTAGACCCACCTGTAGCACCATTACAGCCTATCCCAGCATTTGGGGAGCCGTTCTCTAAGGTCATTGTTGACTGTGTTGGTCCATTACCTAAGACTAGATCTGGAAATCAGTACTTGTTGACAATCATGTGTGCATCTACCAGATTCCCTGAAGCCATACCTCTACGTAACATCAAGGCAACTGCAATCTCAAAGGCTTTGATAAAGTTCTTCACGTTGTTTGACCTTCCCAGGGAAATTCAGTCAGACCAAGGTAGCAATTTCACTTCCGGATTGTTTCAGCAGGTTGTGTATGAACTAGGTGCAAAGCAGATTCTTTCTAGTGCCTATCATCCAGAAAGTCAGGGTGCCTTAGAGCGGTTTCATTCCACTCTCAAGACAATGATGAGGACTTATTGTTATGACCATGAGAAAGACTGGGATGAAGGTGTTCATTTGCTGTTGTTTGCAGCTAGAGAGGCAGTGCAGGAGTCTACTGGATTCAGTCCATTTGAGCTAGTGTTTGGCCATGAAGTGAGAGGACCTTTGCTATTATTGAGTGAACAATGGCAAGAGAAAGAGCCGCATATCGGTCTGTTAGACTATGTTAGCAAGTTCAAGGAAAGATTGCGTGCAGCTTGTGACCTTGCCAAAGAGAACTTGAAATCAAGTCAGGGAAAAATGAAAACTTGGTATGATCATAAGGCTAGAAGCCGTGAGTTTAAACCAGGAGATAAGGTCCTTGTGTTGTTTCCCTTGCAGTCCAATCCATTGCAGGCAAGATTTCATGGTCCTTATGAAATTCTGACAAAGCTCAGTGATCTCAATTACATTGCGAAGACTCCAGATAGGAGAAAACCAAAACAATTGTGTCACATCAACATGCTGAAGCCTTATCATGACAGAAATGCTAGGGTTGCAGCTGTCACTTTAGATTCTCCTATGGCCGAGATTTGTGAAGATGAGGGGGAGTTTCAAGATGATGAACCTAGAATTAAAGCTGAAGTTCTTTCATGTAAATTGTCAAATTCTGAAGTGTTGCAAAATCTTGATGTAAAACTCCAGCACTTAGAACCCTCACAGAGAGATCAGTTTAAGAGGTTGATCAAGAAATATGAGGATATGTTTACTGATGTTCCAAAAAGAGTTTCTATAGCCTCTCATGATGTAGATGTTGGTGATGCCAAACCAATAAAACAGCATCCATTCTGGATGAATCCTGAAAAGAGAAAGATTGCTGAGAAAGAGGTTGAGTACATGTTAAAACATGATATTATCAGACCCTCCAACTCAGATTGGAGTTCACCCTGTGTGCTAGTTCCAAAACCTGATGGAAGTACTAGATTCTGTACAGATTATCGCAAAGTCAATGCTGTAACTAGAACTGATGTGTTTCCAATACCTAGGATTGATGATTGTATCGATAGAGTAAGGCAAGCAAAGTTTCTGACCAAGATTGATTTATTGAAGGGTTATTGGTGTGTGCCTTTAACTGAGAGGGCCAAGAGCATCTCTGCTTTTGCCACACTATCTGGGTTGTACCAGTATGAAGTCCTATCCTTTGGCATGAAAAATGCCCCAGCCACGTTCCAAAGGATGATACAGTCTACAATCGCCGGATTGCCACACACGGGTGCGTACATCGATGACCTGATCACATGGAGTGACTCCTGGGAAGAACATCTAAAAGATGTAGAGACGTTGTTCCAGCGCCTGACCCAGGCTAACCTGACTGTTAACCTGAGCAAGAGTGACTTTGGTTGTGCTACTGTCACCTATCTTGGCTACGTCATAGGCCAGGGTAAGGTGGCACCCATAGATGCTAAAGTCCAAGCCATCATGGACTTTCCAGTTCCTGACAACAAAAAAGCTTTGCGCCGCTTCCTTGGAATGATCGGGTACTACCGCAAGTTCTGCAAGAACTTTGCTGAGATTGCTCTCAGTCTAACTAACCAACTGAAGAAAGGCGTAAAGTTCACTTGGGATGATGCATGCCAGAGAGCCTTCGATAGCCTGAAGTCTCTGCTGTGTCACTTCCCCGTGCTCAAATCTCCTGACTTCAACAAACCGTTCTCCATCGCGGTCGATGCTAGCGACCAAGCTAGTGGATCTGTGCTCCTACAGAGAAGTGACTCTGATGACATTGAGCATCTCGTGGCATACTTCTCCAGGAAGTTCAATCGCCACCAAAGGAACTATTCCACAAAGAGAAGGAGCTGTTGGCTCTGGTCCTTTCTTTACAACACTTTGAGGTTTATGTTTGTACAGGGCAAAAGCCAATGATTGTGTACACTGACCACAATCCGTTAATGTTTTTGAGTAAGATGAAAAACAAGAATCGGAGATTGTTGAATTGGAGTTTGATTTTACAGGAGTTTGACTTGGAAATTAAGCATGTGAAGGGTACAGACAATGTAATTGCTGATTGCTTATCCCGTGTTTGAATATGTATATATATATATCATGTGTCTATTTGAATATTGTATGATATGTATATATAGACAAGTGTTCACTAAACCATTTTGTATTGAAAAGAAAAATTTTGCCTTTATGAGTCAAAATTTTTCCCTTTTGGAATGGAGGTGTAATGTGAATATAGGCCACTGGATGGCAGTATTTACCTTTTTTTTTATTCAGCTCAGACTGGAGCTATGTTTAGACATGTCCTGGACATGTCTGGGGCAAGTCCCCGAAAAGTAAAAAAAAGAGGTCTAAATGTGGGTGGGGTCTGCAAAAGAGTATATAAGGAAAAGAATTGAGACAGTAGAGGAGGAGGAGAAATTGCAAGAAGAAAGATACGTGTGACCAGACCTGTCATTTCTGTTCAAGACCTGTGAAGTTTCTTTTGTGGATTTTTGCCTTTGTTACAGCATTTTCTTCATCCAGGACATCACCAAGCCACCCCACCAAAAAGGGACTGTAATTATTTCTGTTTTTCTTATTTATCAATCTTGGTCATTTAGTTGTAGGTTATTGTTAGTTATTGTCTTTGTTAATTAAATGTGTTTAAGTTTTTAAAAACTGTGTGTCATCCCTTGCTGTTGCTGTTGTTTTAAATGTAAAAACAAATTGGGGCCATAACACATGAAATTGGCCGTAGCCAAAACGCAGACGAGGATCACAAGACAAACGTATAGACAGATAACAGCTCCAGTCACGGAGTACTAAAAGTGTTTAAAGTTTAAAGAAAGGAAAGCACAAAGCAGTTTGAGGAGACCCACAGAAAATAGCAGCAGAGATAATTAGGGAAAGGCAAGGAGGCAGAGACTAGAATAGGGCGACTGCTGAGAGATCATTAGTCAATTAGTAAGGGCAGCTATACAATCCCGAGTGCATGTTAGTAAGTAAGTGAAAATATTGTAGCGGTCTCGCTGCTGAAAGACTGAGACTGAGGCAGGAATAGCGGTTCTTGCATCGCCCGGGGCGGGCTTTGCTTTATTAGCTGTTCGGCCCTTAAAAGGGCCGTGTCTTCAGCTTTTGAAAACAGACTTATATTTTCCAACACACAACATTACTCCCCTCAAGCTGGCAATTCAGCCCTCTTATACCCCCCGCCCCGGACCTGATTGGCTCTTTCTCCCCACCCAGTACAGCCAATAGTGATGCTCCGCTATTTTTTAGAGTTAAACAAACGAACTGGGGCAGAATCGCCACATTGCCCCCACCTAAGTGGTCACTGTCCCCGACGACCCCGCCACAACCATTTCCCTCCCCACAACAACAACAACAAAAAAATAAAACACTAACCCACAACAAAGTCCCCTAAATGTCCCGGTGTCCGTCGCCTGACGGACAGGCCTGCTGGTAGGCCCAGGCTGCTGTGTCACGGCGCTGGGGGCGGGGCTGGCAGCCCGAGGCCGGTAGGGGGCCAGCCTGTCTTGGTGTAAGACCACCACCCGCCCGGCGTCAGGCATACGCTCCCTGTAGGTCACTTCTCCCAGTCTGTGCAGCACTTCTGCAGGGCCGCGCCAGTGTGGTTGTAGTTTGGGAGATAGGCCTTTCTGGCGTTTCGGGCAGTAGACCCAGACCTGACTCCCTGAAGCAAAAGCTCGCCCACGGCAACGGTTGTCGTGGTGCCATTTTTGGCGAAGGCCCGCAGTCTCCTGAGCCTTCCGAGCGAAGTCGTATGCCACTCGCATGCGTTCAAGGAGCTGGTGGTAATAGGTAGCCTCACCTATCCGGGGCTCCTCCTCAGTGGGGGAGGGGGCGAACACTAGGTTGACGGGTGTTCGGAGCTCGCGCTCTAGCATCAGTGTGGCAGGAGTGCAGAGGCTGGATTCCTGCACGGCTGAGCGATACGCTCACAGCACCAGCGGTAGATGCGGGTCCCAGTCCCGTTGCTGTTGGCTAGCTAGAGTTGCTAGTTGGGTGGCAAGTGTCCGGTTGAAGCGCTCTACTAATCCGTCACTCTGAGGGTGAAGGGGAATGGTGCGTGTTTTCACAATGCCCAGGCGTTTGCAGACAGCGGCCATTACCTTGGCTTCGAAGTTCCGCCCTTGGTCACTGTGCAGCTCCCCTGGGACTCCGAACCGGGCGAACATTTCTTCCACCAGGCGGCTGGCCACCGTCTCAGTGCTCTGGTCAGGAATGGCGTACGCCTCAGGCCACATGGTGAAGTAATCCATCGCCACTAGGACGTACCGGTTGCCAGACTCGGTGGTGGGGAATGGCCCCAGGACATCGACACCCACTCTCTCCATGGGCGCCTCCACGACGTAGCACTGCAGCGGGGCGTGTGAAGTCTCACCAGGACCCTTGTGGGCCGTGCAGGTATGGCAGCAGTGAACGTGAAGCTCAACGTCTCGGCGGCAGCTCGGCTAATAGAAATGCTGCCGGAGACAATGCAGGGTCTTGTTGACCCCAAAGTGGCCCGCCCCCACCGAGCCGTGCACCAGTCCAAGGATTTGCGAGCGTAATGAGTGAGGCACTAGTAGACGCAGCAGGTCGTTGCCCCGGCCAGGAGCCCGCCACCGCTGATCTGCCAGCCCGTCTCGCAGCTCCAGGCTCTCTCGTTGCCCCCAGTACACCTTAAGCTCCAGCCCCCCAGCCGAGACCTCCGGCCAGGTCGGAAATGCGCCAGCCTCCAGCCAGCCCCTCACCTGTTGCAGAACAGCATCAGCCTCTTGCGCCTCCCGCAGCTGCTGATTTTCCCACGGCAGCCACCCTTCCGCCTCTAGTCCTCGCACCTCCACCACCTGTGGTTCAGGTTGGTCCCGTTCCTCCATTCTCTGACAAGGCTAACAGTTTAGTTCGCCACATGGGCGCCGTGATAGGGCTTCAGCATTTCCATGTAGACGGCCCGCACGGTGCTCAATTGTAAAGTTGTACTCTTGTAATGTCTCTAACCACCGTGCTACTTGCCCTTCCAGGTTCTTGAACCGCAGGAGCCACGTGAGTGAGGCGTGATCAGTGCGCAGGCGGAAGGAGGTGCCCTGGAGGTAGGGGCGGAAGTGACGGATGGCTAGGATGACGGCCAGCTGCTCTCGTCGTGTGACACAGTAGTTCTTTTCAGGTCGGCTCAGAGCACGACTGTAGTAGGCGATACGCTCCCCCTCACCGTCCGCCTGTGATGGCACCGCCCCCACGCCTGTATTGCTGGCGTCAGTGTCCACGATGAAGGGTTGGCAGACATCAGGGTACGCCAGCACTGGGGCCTGAGTGAGGGCTGTCTTGAGCTGTGCGAAGGCTGCCGCACACTTGTCGGTCCAGTTAAAGGCCTGGTGCCTGTCAGTGAGGCGATGGAGCGGGCTAGCTATGGAGGCGAAGCGCCGATAGTAGCTAGCCAGCCCCAGGAAGCTACGCAGCTCGCCCACGTTCGCCAGTGTCGGCCACTTTGACACTGCAGTTACCTTGACCGGCTTGGTCGCCACCCCTCGCTCGCTGACGAGGTGCCCCAGGAAGGCCATCTCCCTCCGGAGAAGCTGGCACTTCCGGGGATTCAACCGTAGCCCAGCCAGTCGAATTACAGTAAACACCTCACTTAGATTCTCGAAGGCTTGCTCAAAGTTGCTGGCGTGCACCAAGAGGTCATCTAGGTACACGACACAGCGACTTCGAGGGACGGTCGACACCACTCTTTCCATGAGCCGTTCAAAGGTCGCCAGAGCGTTGCAAAGGCCGAACGGCATTACCCGAAAATGCCACAACCCCCCCCCCTATGGTGAAGGCGGTCTTAGCTTTAGCACTAGGAGCTAGCCTCACTTGGCAGTATCCACTGCGGAGGTCCAGCGAGCTGAACCAACTGGACCCTGCAAAGTGGTCTAGCGCTTTGTCGATGCGTGGTAGAGGATAGGCGTCTTTGCGGGTAACTGCATTAAGTTGCCGATAGTCAACACAAAACCGCCACTCTCCATTTTTTTACGCACCAGTACAGCAGGTGCCGCCCACGGGCTGTCTGAGGGCTCTAGGACACCAGCTGCAGCCATCTCTCTCACCTTCTCCTCCGCTACCAGCAGCTTGGACAATGATAACCGATGGGGGCGCAGGCGAATAGGTGCGGCATCACCAGTGCCAATGGTGCGCTGCACCAAATCTGTCTGCATGTATTCCTCATCGCGCACTGCGAAAAGGTCTGCAATATACAAGGTTAGTGTTGGTTCGTATTTATCCAAAATAACACAAAAGTAGGTGTTAGTAATATAGTAAAAGTAAGAGGAAGGAAGAACACGAGATAATGAAAGAAGATTGAAACCCAGAAACCAATAAATCACCCGAATGAGTGGCACGCAAGACTAGGGACCGTAGGCAAAGACCTACACAAGACAACACTGGGTAGATGAAGCGCAATGCATGGAACTGAAAACATGATATGGTAAAAACAGAACTGAAACATGGAAAATAATAAAAAATTAAAATCTGAATACCAAAACACAATACATAGTCTAAGAATGGTCAGACATAAGCAGAGGTCAAGAAACACACAGGTCAGTCAAACATGGCACTGGGCCAGGCACAGAAACAAGGACATGGGCAAAGACATGGTGCACGGCATGGCAGAGGCAGAATCACAACAGAAGGATTGTATGCAATTAAATGCCTGTTAAAATCGAATGCCTTGTGACCGTGGTTTAACTCCAATGTGTGTCTACATGAATCACTGTCGGCATCAGCGTGATGCGTAATCTATACATTTTTCTGTTTATTTTATTTAAAAAAATAAACGATTATCATTTTATTTCCTGCTGCATTTGTATTGGCTGATTAGTAGACGTAGGCCGTAGCAGCTGTCACACTGTGAGATAGTCATCCTAAATTTCACCGTCAGAATTTAATCTCAGGTTATATTTGGTCGCAAGACGCTGACAACGCCATCCTTGAGCCTGTCTCGCAGTGCGAGGTAAGACCACCATTTTAGAGCCAAAGATTTCTCCACGTTTCTCCTACGATGGTCATCTTTCATCTGGGACGACCCAAAATCGTACAGTGTGTACCGGCCATTAGATGTGCCTAAGACTTTTGCACAGAAGAGTAAGTACTAACCTGTCTTTGGAGCAGGGAGTTACATTCTAAGGTTGTTTGGGGGAGTGTTCCTCAGACCGCTATCTTGAAGACTAAATGGAAACGAAACAAGAGCATTTGTGGAACGTTCAGTGTAAGCTCCTACAATCTCTGCTGGAATAGCCAGGAGGCTTTCAGTGCTTGAGCGATAATATCCCCTTTCCTCTGTCCACAGAAACACAAACATAACCACCTATCAGCCTACACTGCACAAAATAACACTGCACCGTGCTCTCGGCACCATTACCCTGTCCGCACGAAGCGCATCAGCACATTAAGAGATAATAAATCGCTGCTTACTAATGGCTAATTACTGGTGTGGTAGCAGCAAGTCCTCTGAACTGCCATTAAATAGGAAATTAATAGATGGTGATTGATTTTACAAACTGGGATGAAATTAACAGCCAGCACATCTCCTCGTAAGCCTGGGCTCTGGCTCCGGGTGACTGCGGCCGCGAAGACGACTCCCGCCTGCAGTTTATCAAACTGAATAACGGCTGCGGACCTGACGCACACATGATGGCCAATTATCTCCTGCTCAATTCCCTGAAATTTTAATGGGGAACGTGACCAGCAGAGCCCTCCGAGCCTCTAATCCACGGCCCGCGAAAACTCCGGCCCTTCTTCTGCAACGTTCACTTCCTCTACAGACTAAATCAGATCAAAAAATGATAAACAATCTCACATTTCCCAGAGCACAATCACCCTAGGCTTCACAGTAAGGAATAAGAAAAGAAAAAGAATTATTTAAAAATATAGCAGAAACATGGAAATATTATAATTCATTAATTTAAGTCCTGGTAGCTTGGTGAAAGTGGACTCGTGGAAACGCTTTGATGCAAACATCAAAGAGAGTCATTATCATTTGGAGAGTAAAGGCAGTTTAAGATCTGTGCCTGATTTCAAGACTAATAATTCATTCCTTTTTGCTAATGGTGCCCGCCGAGTCTGTGTAAAACTGTATCCTGCAGAAATAAAATCTCTGCTTGCTGCACACTGCAGACTCACTCTGCCTGTGAGACATCCCTTTTACACTGTCAGTGTACAGGGCAGTGAGTCTGTGGGTAAGTAGGTTGATCACTGACACGGTCAGTTAACCTGCATCAAGGGCTACGTGTTTTGAGATCTCTATTGAGGCTGAACTGTTTGTGAATGCTGCAATGTAAAAGTGGACTGACATGAGTACTGCATACTTAGGAATAGATCATTGGCCAATATGAGTCATGCATGATTAGGATTTTGCCCCCTACATTGCAGAAAACAGTCTGCAAAAATTTTACTTCCAACTAAAAGCATGTAAAGGAGGTTTTGCAGGGTTTCCGCAAATTTGCCCACCGCCCATTTCAATCCATCTTCTGGTAATATGTACCTACTTGTGGGTCTGTCCAGGAAATAGATTTGAAATGTGAAATTTGCAAACAGGAAGTGAACTGTGACCCATTTAGTGATTTCAAGATTTTTGTGGGGCAAGGCCTAAAAAGTCCATATTTAAACACATAAATGATTGTTCTGAAAAACCGGATTATTTTTAATGGCAGCAACATACACAACAACACGACGGACGTTTTGACACCAACCATAAGTATATGTGAATAACTGAAGAAGTTTCAGACAACTTTCCATTGTAAAATGCATCTGTCTCGACCAAAATTGATGCAAAACATAAAGTTCATCTTGAAAAACACCCAGGTTCTGTGATGGGCGTTGGTGACAGGGCACCGAGAGCAGTGGGCAGAAACAAAAGGAAAAACCAGCAGCGGGCTGAGAGACTAAAACAGACAGAAATCACGAGACTCGGCTACCAACGGACCTGACGCCGCCCGTGGTAGAAAACAGGCGAGCTCGAAAAAACAACAAAAGGAAAGGGAAATAAACCAAAGATTCCCTTACTAACGAGCACTTATCCTGTCATGCAGCTAAGATCCAAAGATTCCCTTACTAACGAACACTTATCCTGTCATGCAGCTAAGATCCAAAGATTCCCTTACTAACGAACACTTATCCTGTCATGCAGCTAAGATCCAAAGATTCCCTCACTAACGAACACTTATCCTGTCATGCAGCTAAGATCCAAAGATTCCCTTACTAACGAACACTTATCCTGTCATGCAGCTAAGATCCAAAGATTCCCTTACTAACGAACACTTATCCTGTCATGCAGCTAAGATCCAAAGATTCCCTTACTAACGAACACTTATCCTGTCATGCAGCTAAGATCCAAAGATTCCCTTACTAACGAACACTTATCCTGTCATGCAGCTAAGATCCAAAGATTCCCTTACTAACGAGCACTTATCCTGTCATGCAGCTAAGATCCAAAGATTCCCTTACTAACGAACACTTATCCTGTCATGCAGCTAAGATCCAAAGATTCCCTTACTAACGAGCACTTATCCTGTCATGCAGCTAAGATCCAAAGATTCCCTTACTAACGAGCACTTATCCTGTCATGCAGCTAAGATCCAAAGATTCCCTTACTAACGAGCACTTATCCTGTCATGCAGCTAAGATCCAAAGATTCCCTTACTAACGAACACTTATCCTGTCATGCAGCTAAGATCCAAAGATTCCCTTACTAACGAACACTTATCCTGTCATGCAGCTAAGATCCAAAGATTCCCTTACTAACGAACACTTATCCTGTCATGCAGCTAAGATCCAAAGATTCCCTTACTAACGAACACTTATCCTGTCATGCAGCTAAGATCCAAAGATTCCCTTACTAACGAACACTTATCCTGTCATGCAGCTAAGATCCAAAGATTCCCTTACTAACGAACACTTATCCTGTCATGCAGCTAAGATCCAAAGATTCCCTTACTAACGAACACTTATCCTGTCATGCTGCTAAGATCCAAAGATTCCCTTACTAACGAACACTTATCCTGTCATGCAGCTAAGATCCAAAGATTCCCTTACTAACGAGCACTTATCCTGTCATGCAGCTAAGATCCAAAGATTCCCTTACTAACGAGCACTTATCCTGTCATGCAGCTAAGATCCAAAGATTCCCTTACTAACGAACACTTATCCTGTCATGCAGCTAAGATCCAAAGATTCCCTTACTAACGAACACTTATCCTGTCATGCAGCTAAGATCCAAAGATTCCCTTACTAACGAACACTTATCCTGTCATGCAGCTAAGATCCAAAGATTCCCTTACTAACGAACACTTATCCTGTCATGCAGCTAAGATCCTGACAGTACTCTCTCTAAAGACCTCACCGGCTAAAGCGCCAAAGACACAATGACACTCTAACAACACAAGCGAGGCAGAACAGGAGCTTAAACAGAGTCTGGGTCACGCCCCCTATTAATGCCAGCTGGCCCAGGAATCCGATGGTGAGCAAAACGATATCGTCCCGGACGAGAGTAACCAAAGGAGCTCTCAAAGCTCCAAACCATGACAGGTTCCTATGAAAACACATCTAAGATATTTTCACAAAAGTCTCGTCAATCATGTCACATATTCTCTAAGACTCTTAATTTCGAAAAGTATTTATAACAAGCATTCCATGTTTATTATTTAGTGACCTATTCTGACACCCAAAGGAGATGGTAATAATTTCTAAATACAGGGATGGTTCCAATTTTGGCAATCCGGATCCATGTTACCGGTCTCGCAATTTAACGACACTCACACATTATTTAGCCAACTTTTGTGAAAATATCTTAGGTGTGCTTTCATAGGAACCTGGTTATTTTTCAAGATGAACTTTATGTTTTGCATCAATTTTGGTCGAGACAGATGCATTTTACAATGGAAAGTTGTCTGAAACTTCTTCAGTTATTCACATATACTTATGGTTGGTGTCAAAACGTCCGTCGTGTTGTTGTGTATGTTGCTGCCATTAAAAATAATCCGGTTTTTCAGAACAATCATTTATGTGTTTAAATATGGACTTTTTGAGGCCTTGCCCCACAAAAATCTTGAAATCACTACATACTGTAGGTCACAGTTCACTTCCTGGATGCAAATTTCACATTTCTAATCTATTTCCTGGACAGTCACACAAGTAGGTACATATAACCAGAAGATGGATCAAATTGGGCTGTGGGTAAATTTGCCCAAACCCTGCAAAACCTGGTTTGCGAGACGTGTTTGTTTGCGTCTGTTTGAAGCATCGCCCGTGGAGGAGATCACAGTCTCTCGCAGCAGCTGTACAGCGTTAAAATGTCTCTGTGACTCTTCAGGCATCGCAGTACACTGGGTGTCATGTCAGGTGAAGGACAAAACAGGACATGTAATCTGGGCCTCTTCATCCTCTCACAAGCCAAAATAATAAGGTGAGGTGATTGGTTGAATGGGGTGTGTAAATTTGCCCTGGATAATACTGCCCGGGCGGCATATATCAGAGAAGCCGGTCACTGGCACCCTCCTTTACTCCTTTAGCTCAGACTGGGAGTGATAGACTGTGGAAGTGATGTCATCACTCCCCTCAGGTCCCCACCATTTTATATACGACCTGTTCAAAAACTGTGTGGTCTATTGGTGTAATTAATCAAAATACAGTGTGTCTTTTCCGAAATCCCCTGAAATAAGAAATTCTATCAGGACATGTGTTTGTAAAAGGCTAAAACAACTCTTTTGTATCAGGCTGAAACAAATGACTTGGCAACTTATAGGCCACTTGCATCATTAATATACACGGAAGTTGTGATGGATGTCAGAATGAAACAGGTCATTGGAGACAGTACCACTGTGATGTCAGAATGAAACAGGCCATTGGAGACAGTACCACTGTGATGTCAGAATGAAACAGGCCATTGAAGACAGTACCACTGTGATGTCAGAATGAAACAGGTCATTGGAGACAGTACCACTGTGATGTCAAAATGAAACAGGCCATTGGAGACAGTACCACTGTGATGTCAGAATGAAACAGGTCATTGGAGACAGTACCACTGTGACGTCAAAATGAAACAGGCCATTGGAGACAGTACCACTGTGATGTCAGAATGAAACAGGTCATTGGAGACAGTACCACTGTGATGTCAAAATGAAACAGGCCATTGGAGACAGTACCACTGTGATGTCAGAATGAAACAGGTCATTGGAGACAGTACCACTGTGATGTCAGAATGAAACAGGTCATTGGAGACAGTACCACTGTGATGTCAAAATGAAACAGGCCATTGGAGACAGTACCACTGTGATGTCAGAATGAAACAGGCCATTGAAGACAGTACCACTGTGATGTCAGAATGAAACAGGTCATTGGAGACAGTACCACTGTGATGTCAGAATGAAACAGGTCATTGGAGACAGTACCACTGTGATGTCAGAATGAAACAGGTCATTGGAGACAGTACCACTGTGATGTCAAAATGAAACAGGCCATTGAAGACAGTACCACTGTGATGTCAGAATGAAACAGGTCATTGGAGACAGTACCACTGTGATGTCAGAATGAAACAGGTCATTGGAGACAGTACCACTGTGATGTCAGAATGAAACAGGTCATTGGAGACAGTACCACTGTGATGTCAAAATGAAACAGGTCATTGGAGACAGTACCACTGTGATGTCAGAATGAAACAGGCCATTGAAGACAGTACCACTGTGATGTCAGAATGAAACAGGTCATTGGAGACAGTACCACTGTGATGTCAGAATGAAACAGGTCATTGGAGACAGTACCACTGTGATGTCAGAATGAAACAGGTCATTGGAGACAGTACCACTGTGACGTCAAAATGAAACAGGCCATTGGAGGCAGTACCACTGTGATGTCGGAATGAAACAGGTCATTGGAGACAGTACCACTGTGACGTCAAAATGAAACAGGCCATTAGAGACAGTACCACTGTGATGTCAGAATGAAACAGGCCATTGGAGACAGTACCACTGTGATGTCACATTGATACCACAGGAAAAGGTGTCATTCTGATGAAGGTGTTGACTGTGAGGTTTATTTGGATGCTGTATTTCTAAAGAACAGATTGTTTCTCAGATTCCCACCCACTCACCGCTCCTTCCATGAGAATACATATTTTCTTGCTTATATTTCATGATTATGAATGTTATCGTCCCAGAATATTTCAGAACATGGCAGGGGTCCTCTACACCAAGGGCAAGGGGACATAAAAGGCAACCATTTGAAAGTATAATCAGGCCAGAATTGTAGATGACAAGGTCTGTGTAAAACCAGACAGGACTGGCAAGTTACTTGTGTGGCTTGTGTTCCTGTGCCCCGTGGACACAGAAACACGTGTGAATAGGTGTGGTCAGTACCACGTGTGAATAGGTGTTTGGTCAGTACCGCGTGTGAATAGGTGTGTGCAAGCGTAGTTCTGATAACAGGCCACCATACCTTACTTTATTAGGAAATACTCCATTCGCAGGCGCCATCCTCCTGCTCATGATGCACAGTCATTTTCAGTTCATCCTTACAAGCACAACATCCACAGACAGAAATGCTTCCTGAAGTCAGAGCGGCAGGCACTGCTTGGGGAAATTGCAGATAGTGAGCTGAAATCAGCTCCCATTCTCTTTCAAACCCCCCCTCAGAGAGCCGAAGCAGGCTTATGGATTTCCTCTCGATCGTTTCTTCTGCCTTCCTTTGTGAATAGAAACGTGCTCGGCACTAATTAGCATTATTAATTTAGACCCCGACAGCTCTGATCGCTAACTCTGGAAGAACTGAGAAACTTTTTTAATCAGGCGGTGGTGAAGTAATTCTTCATTTACATATTTTCTTCATACGTTATTTCTGAAAATGATGAGAAGTTAATAAAGTAACTGCCTACTTCACAGAGCCCAGAGGAACTGTGGCCACTGCATGCGCAATGCTAAGCCAGTTGACCAAAGTTGTAAAATCCAGATTCCGCCAATAAAACCTCTCCCCAGTATTTGTTTGAACCACCTAGTTGTGCTCATTTGCATAATTCTTCAGCCAGGGAGCAAGACAGATGAGTGGAATCATCTAGTGCCATTAATGGGCAGGACAGGCACCAATGAAATCAGGAGTTTTACTTTCTGACTTCTGGACTTATATATCTTGGGACTTAACACTTCTGCACTTTACACCACTGGACTTACCATCTCTATACTTTACACCTCTACTTCTTACACTGGTGTACTTTACATCTTTGGACTTTACACTGCTGGACTTGAAATCTCTGGACTTTACGCCGCTGCACTTTACATCAAAAGACTTTACACCTTTACATTTTACTTTCTAGCTCCGGCGGCGCTGCTCTGCCTGCGACCCAGACTCGTGTGCTGCTGCTGCTTTCTGTCTATTTTTTAATCTTGTTATTCCTCGAGACAGAAATGTCTGCAAAGCACTTTGTAGTCCAAGACAAATTTCCCTGTGGGCACAATAAAGTTTATCGTATCATATCTCTGGACTTTCACCTCTAAACTTAACACCACTGGGCTTTACACCTCTACTCTTTACACTGCTGGACTTTACACCTCTACACTTTACACCGCTAGACTTTACACCTTTACCTTTTTTATTTCTGGACTTAAACCTCTACACTTTATATCTCTGGACTTTACACCTCTACACTTTACACCGCTAGACTTTACACCTTTACCTTTTTTATTTCTGGACTTAAACCTCTACACTTTATATCTCTGGACTTTACATCTCTACACTTTACATCTCTGGACTTTACACCGCTAGACTTTACACCTTTACCTTTTTTATTTCTGGGCTTAAACCTCTACACTTTACATCTCTGGACTTTATACCTCTACACTTTACATCTCTGGACTTTACACCTCTACACTTTTCATCTCTGGACTTTACACCTCTACACTTTACAGTACATCTCTGGACTTTATACCTCTACACTTTTCATCTCTGGACTTTACACCTCTACACTTTTCATCTCTGGACTTTACACCTCTACACTTTACAGTACATCTCTGGACTTTATACCTCTACACTTTTCATCTCTGGAGTTTACACCTTTACAATTTTCATCTCTGGACTTTACACCTCTACACTTTTCATCTCTGGACTTTACACCTCTACACTTTACAGTACATCTCTGGACTTTATACCTCTACACTTTTCATCTCTGGACTTTACACCTCTACACTTTTCATCTCTGAACTTTATACCTCTACACTTCACATCTCTGGACTTTACACCTCTGGACTTTATACCTCTACACTTTACATCGCTGGACTTTACACCTTTACCTTTTTCATTTCTGGACTTAAGCCCCTGCACTTTACATCTCTGGATTTTACACCTCTACACTTTACATCTCTGGACTTTACACCTCTACACTTTTCATCTCTGGACTTTACACCTTTGCACTTTACATCTCTGGACTTTACACCTCTACACTTTTCATCTCTGGACTTTACACCTCTACACTTTACATTGCTGGACTTTACACCTTTACCTTTTTCATTTCTGGACTTAAGCCCCTGCACTTTACATCTCTGGACTTTATACCTCTATACTTTATGCCACTGGGCTTTACATATCTTCTGCTTATGCGAACCGCAATGGGAGGAATTTGGGCAGTATTTAGGGCAGCAATGCTGAATAGATCGGCGGGATCTGGGAGAGCTCTGGGGTACTTTTTGAGTAATTCTGAGGTAGTTCTGGGGTAGCTCTGGGCCGGTTCAGGGGTAGCTTTGGGGTTGCTCTGGGGTAGTTCAGGAGTAGCCCTGAGGAAGCTCAGTTTTTTTCTATTTCTCTGTTTTTTTTTTTGTCATCTGAATCACAGTCAGCTCTGGTCGATTTCTGGGCCCTCTGTTCCAGACTAAAATCGATGCGGCTCTCTCATTTAATCGAGGAGTGAATTCTCAATATTAAAACTGGAGTCTGTGTCTCGCCTCTGTGGTTCCCATGCTCTGGACATGGCAGACAGATGCCCTTTTCTCCTCCAATCAGATCCCTCTCCAGACTCCGCAGGAAACATGGTCTGCTGGGGCACAGCTGCTTCACAAAATGGAGGATGTAGTCCTTGGACTGCAGGGGTGCGGTTTGCCAGGTGCTGTACAGTCTGCTTATTGTCCCGGACCAAGGCTCTGGCTTTAGAACTGGAGTTGGTCCCTGGGCGCTGCTCTGTGGCTGCCCACTGCTCTTAGGTAAGCAGGATGGGTGAAATGTAGAGGATAAATTACCCCACAAGGTTTAAACATCTTATTGTGCAAATGTGGAGTGGATGAATTGCAGATTAGAGAGTCTGAGTGAACACAAACTAGTGTAATGCACAAGTCTGGGCTTTCAATGGCCAATTCTGAGATAAACCACAGTGTAACAGCAGGGCTTTGCAAACCACAGAAGAAGAAACAGTGGAACGTTCGGTGAAGGGTAAGACCTGGAATCCAGTGCTACAGACCAGACTGGCACTGTAAAGCTGAGAAGCTGTGCGGAGACCAATGTGGGACAGAGCCCATGGGCCAAACTTCAGCGCTCAGTGGGATATCTGCTGTATTTAAAAACATAACAACCGCATGCAGTGACAGGCAGAGTGCGCTCAGTGAAAGCAGCATTGGCTCCAGGTGGGTGAGGTCACTTTTGGAACAAGGATCAGAAGAATCAGAGGGGATTGTGGGATAGCAGCACAGGGGTGGGAGCGAGTGATGTGATGCTGGAGTCGCAGTTTCAGGAAGTATGGATGGAGGGGTCTGGGGGCCACAGATGTGACAGGAGCCTTATTCACTCTGACCCTGGCAGCTCATACAGCGGCCGGCATGTCTGAATAGCCTTGAAGAGAATCTGCTATTGGTTATCAGGGGTGAAACTGCGGGAGGCAGGAAGCGACCGCTGGCCGTCACTGAGAGGACTGTCAGAGCCGAGGCCTGTTTCTCGCCACATTAAGCCCTGTGTCACAGCCCCTGAAGGGGGGGGTCGGGGGGAACTGGTCCCCGGGGCCTGATGGAGCCTGAGGCTGTGATTTGGCGGCCAGGGATTAGGGCCATTTCAGTGAGCGGGTATCTCAGTGGAGACGGACATGGGCCCAGCGAGCCGCAGACACCCAGGCGCGGGAGGGGTGTCGCTGGCAGAACTCAGCCTCTAACCGTCTCTGTCCATCAGCTCACACAATGAGGGCACTTCTGAATCTCTCAGCTGGTGCTCTCAGCGTGAGCTGTTAGACATCACACAAACACGGAGACAGACACTACAGCACAATCCACACACTGTAAAACACACACGCTAAACAGCTCATCTCACTAATCATTATGTTCCTTTAATGGGCCATTTTGCTTCATATTGACTCATTGTGCAGCACAGAGGAGAGATTAGTCGCCTTTTAAATGACTCACTGCCGAGAGAAGATGCTTGTAAAGATGTGCGATCACTCGGTAAAAAATGACGAGCGGCAGTTTCCAGTGAAACCGAGCATTCGCGGGGCCCCCATTCATCACGATAATTGCGTGTAAACAATGATAAATCACACCCTAACGCACTGTCCTGACCCCGCTGATGTCTGCTAATTACATGCGTGTCGCGGTTTATGTGACTGCGAGGCTGATCGGCTCAGTTACGGGAGCGCCGCTGTTTAATCGCGCCCGCCGTTTATCACCTGGGCCACTAGCCGAGTTTCTCCGAAAGAACAGAGGCTGCCCCGCCCCCTTTAGAGAGAAGATGAATAAAAGCCCAGCGTATAACCCCCCACCCCCCCGCAGGCAGCCGGGCACACGCAGGGCACAGAGTCCTGTCCTGTCCCGTGATTGGCTGCTGAGCCCCTCGCTCTCTGTGGCCAGCCCGTGTCAGAGCCTGTCAGACTGGCAGCCGTCACTAACCGCGATTTCACTCTTTCGAATAAAGCGGGGTGTGAGGCGGCCGCATCGCTGCGATAACACCAGTCATTCAGCGCTCTGGCCGAGGAGTCGAGGTGCCCACACCGAACGCGCTCCAGAATGCGCTCGACCCCTTCAGCTGCGATTACATTTAATGAACCGCAATTTCATTTACGAAGGCAACACAGGGAAAATGTTGAGAAAGTTTGATCTTATCCAAATGGTCTGAGCTGAGCACTGAGTTTGGGGTTTTTTCTGAACGCACTGACTGAACTTCTTTGATCTGCTCGTTCAGCTGTGCGGCCACAGAGCTGAAATCAGAAAGAACCAGTTAAAACATGGAACTCTGAATTTAGATTCATTTTATTTAATTTTGCAAGAAGTTAAATATACCCTCACTGGCTGCCTGGAAACAGAAGTCATTATTGATAGTTCCTCCCAGAGGTCAGTTCACCAGCGTCCCAAACCATCATGAGTTATTTTGAGTTTAAGTGGGTACACTCATCGTGGGCAGATTTTTACTTCTTCTCTGCAGCAAGGAGCAACATCAGCGAGTTTCTGGCGAAAAATGACATGAGCCCTGACATGAGCACTCTAATATTCCACTGGCCCATGAAAGAACACAACATTTCTGCACAGATTTATAGCATTTAATATCAACATGACAACATTTATCCCGCCCAAGAGAGGCAGGGCAAGAGTACTGTAATCTTGGTTTGTGTGTTTATTTGTTTATTTGTCGATTAATTAGTTAGTTTGTTTGTTTGTTGGGAACAGTAAACCACTGCCTTCATTTATTGTATACCAAATTTGGCCAAAAGTTAAGGTCAAACAACAAAATAATTTTTTGGCCAAAACTCTGACAAAAATGGTCCAATTTACATCAAACCAATGCAAAAAGTTTCCTTTAACTTGTAAAATGTATTTATTCCATTGTTGCGAAAAGGTGATGGTTTCAGAGAATGATAGAGCGCACTTTTGAACAGCTAAAATCTGTGCGGGGGAAGGGCGGGGGTTTGGTTCTGCCTGGACTCTGTGTTTGAGTTCTGAATGTGTATTGCATGTGTTTTCAGTTTTTCAGCATAATGGATGTGTTATGGTTGACACAAACTATTTGTAAACATAACATAATTTTTTTTTTTTTTGCGTTAATTCTCTAAATTTTTAATGAAATATCTGTTGCAGTTTACGTTTCTGCATCTTTTTTTTGAGAGAGAGATCGGTGTGTCTGACAGAGGAAGAACTTCACTGCGGGGCTCCAGGGTTTCAGTGCCACAGGTCCTGCTAACCTCTTACTTCCACACGTTGCTCCAATTACCTCTAATCCCTCAGAACAATTCCTGCAAGCATTCGCACATCAATCGCTTGCATTGCACTCAATGGCTATTGTTCTCGCTAAGTCTTTAATTGACCACTCCAGCTCTGACTAATCAATCATATATCCTCCTTCAATGGAAAAGAGATCGCTGCACAGAAGGTCAGGAGACTTTATCCGCTACGCAGGAGAAACAGGAAACCAGTTTATGGTGATTTTGACAATTTAAATCTGATCCAGTTCCCAGCACCAAAAAAATATCAGAAGATATGACATGGCTGTGGTGAGAAAAGACCTTTCAGACCCCACTGTACCCCCATCTGCTGGACGAGGGAAAATGTATTATTTTAGAGGTGTAAGTGCTGAGCGACCAGAGCTGGGGCTGCCTGACAGTCAGCTGAGGAGATGCTTTAACCGAATCTGTGAGCTAGCGGACGGCACCGAAGAGAAATAAAGCATTTCAGCAAACGCTGGCTCACTAACACAAGTATCCCAAGTGTACCCTGTCCATCGCAGTGTGTAATACACACACACTGCCTGTGCAACAGAGACCCTGCACCCTGTCCATCGCTGTGTGTAATACACACACACTGCCTGTGCTACAGTGACCCTGCACCCTGTCCATCGCAGTGTATAATACACACACACTGCCTGTGCTACAGAGACCCTGCACCCTGTCCATCGCAGTGTATAATACACACACAGTGCCTGTGCTACAGAGACCCTGCACCCTGTCCATCGCAGTGTGTAATACACACACACTGCCTGTGCTACAGAGACCCTGCACCCTGTCCATCGCAGTGTGTAATACACACACACTGCCTGTGCTACAGAGACCCTGCACCCTGTCCATCGCAGTGTGTTATACACACACACTGCCTGTGCTACAGAGACCCTGCACCCTGTCCATCGCAGTGTGTAATACACACACACTGCCTGTGCTACAGAGACCCTGCACCCTGTCCATCGCAGTGTGTAATACACACACACTGCCTGTGCTACAGATACTCTGCACTCTGTCCATCGCAGTGTGTAATACACACACAATGCCTGTGCCACAGATAACCTCCACTCTGTCCATCGCAGTGTGTAATACACACACACTGCCTGTGCTACAAGACCCTGCACCCTGTCCATCGCAGTGTGTAATACAGACACACTGCCTGTGCTCCAGATACTCTGCACTCTGTCCATCGCAGTGTGTAATACACACACTGCCTGTGCAACAGATACCCTGTACCCTGTCCATCGCAGTGTGTAATACACACACACTGCCTGTGCTACAGAGACCCTGCACCCTGTCCATCGCAGTGTGTAATACACACACTGCCTGTGCTACAGATACCCTGCACCCTGTCCATTGCAGTGTGTAATACATAATCACTGCCTGTGCTACAGAGACCCTGCACCCTGTCCATTGCAGTGTGTAATACATAATCACTGCCTGTGCTACAGAGACCCTGCACCCTGTCCATCACAGTGTGTAATACACACACACTGCCTGTGCTACAGAGACCCTGTACCCTGTCCATCGCAGTGTGTAATACACACACACTGCCTGTGCTACAGAGACCCTGTACCCTGTCCATCGCAGTGTGTAATACACAAACACTGCCTGTGCTACAGATACTCTGCACTCTGTCCATCGCAGTATGTAATACACACACACTGCCTGTGCAACAGATACCCTGTACCCTGTCCATCGCAGTGTGTAATATACACACACTGCCTGTGCTACAGAGACCCTGCACTCTGTCCATTGCAGTGTGTAATACACACACACTGCCTGTGCTACAGATACTCTGCACTCTGTCCATCGCAGTGTGTAATACACACACACTGCCTGTGCAACAGATACCCTGTACCCTGTCCATCGCAGTGTGTAATACACACTGTAATGTGAATATAGGCCACTAGATGGCAGTATTTACCTTTTTTTTTGTTAAGCTCAGACTGGAGTCATGTTTAGACATGTCCTGGACATGTCTGGGGCAAGTCTCAGAAAATTAAAAAAAAGAGGTCTAAATGTGGGTGGGGTCTGCAAAAGAGTATATATGGAAAAGAATTGAGACAGTAAAGTGGTAGGAGAAATTGCAAGAAGAAGGATACGTGTGACCAGACCTGTCATTTCTGTTCAAGACCTGTTAAGTTTCTTTTGTGGATTTTTCTCACCCAGCACATCACCAGAAAACCCAAAGGGACTGTAAATATTTTTGTTTTTGTTATAATTCAATCTTGGTCATTAGTTGTTAGTTAGTTGTTATTGTCTTTGTCTGTTAATTAAATGTGTTGAGGTTTTTAAAACTGTGTCTGTCAACCCTTGCTGTTGCTGTTGCTGTTATGTTGTAAATGTAAAAACAAATTGGGGCCATAACAACACACACTGCCTGTGCTACAGATACCCTGCACCTGTCCATCGCAGTGCTTAATACACACACACTGCCTGTGCAACAGATACCCTGTACCCTGTCCATCGCAGTGTGTAATACACACACACTGCCTGTGCTACAGATACCCTGCACCCTGTCCATCGCAGTGTGTAATACACACACACTGCCTGTGCTACAGAGACCCTGCACCCTGTCCATCGCAGTGTGTAATACACACACACTGCCTGTGCTACAGAGACCCTGCACCCTGTCCATCACAGTGTGTAATACACACACACTGCCTGTGCTACAGAGACCCTGCACCCTGTCTATCGCAGGGTGTAATACACGCACACTGCCTGTGCAACAGAGACCCTGTACCGTGTCCATCACAGTATGTTGTACACACACACACTGCCTGTGCAACAGAGACCCTGCACCCTGTCCATCGCAGTGTGTAATACACACACACTGCCTGCGCTACAGAGAGCCTGTACCCTGTCTATCGCAGTGTGTAATACACGCACACTGCCTGTGCAACAGAGACCCTGTACCCTGTCCATCGCAGTGTGTAATAGACACACACTGCCTGTGCTACAGATACCCTGCACCCTGTCCATCGCAGTGTGTAATACACACACACTGCCTGTGCTACAAGATCCTGTACCCTGTCCATCGCATGTGTAATACACACACACTGCCTGTGCTACAGATACCCTGCACCCTGTCCATCGCAGTGTGTAATACACACACACTGCCTGTGCTACAAAATCCTGTACCCTGTCCATCGCAGTGTGTAATACACACACACTGCCTGTGCTACAGATACCCTGCACCCTGTCCATCGCAGTGTGTAATACACACACACTGCCTGTGCTACAAAATCCTGTACCCTGTCCATCGCAGTGTGTAATACACACACACTGCCTGTGCTACAGAGACCCTGCACTCTGTCCATCGCAGTGTGTAATACACACACACTGCCTGTGCTACAAAATCCTGTACCCTGTCCATCGCAGTGTGTAATACACACACACTGCCTGTGCTACAGATACCCTGCACCCTGTCCATCGCAGTGTGAAATACACACACACTGCCTGTGCTACAAATACCCTGCACTCTGTCAATCGCATTGTGTAATACACACACACTGCCTGTGCTACAGACACCCTGCAACCTGTCCATCGCGGTGTGTAATACACACACACTGCCTGTGCTACAAGACCCTTTACCCTGTCCATCGCAGTGTGTAGTACACACACACTGCCTTTGCTACAGATACCCTGCACCCTGTCCATAGCAGTGCGTAATACACACACACTGCCTGTGCCACAGATACCCTGCACCCTGTCCATCGCAGTGTGTAACACACACACACTGCCTGCGCTACAGATACCCTGCACCCTGTCTATTGCAGTGTGTAATACACACACACACTGCCTGTGCTACAAATGCCCTGCACCCTGTCCATCACAGTTTGAAATACACACACACTGCCTGTGCTACAGATACCCTGTACCCTGTCCATCGCAGTGTGTCATACACACACACTGCCTGTGCTACAGAGACCCTGTCCCCTGTCCATCGCCGTGTGTAATACACACACACTGCCTGTGCAACAAATACCCTGCACTCTGTCAATCGCAGTGTGTAATACACACACACTGCCTGTGCTCCAGATACCCTGCACCCTGTCCATCGCAGTGTGTAATACACACACACACTGCCTGTGCTACAAATACCCTGCACCCTGTCCAACACAGTTTGAAATACACACACACTGCCTGTGCTACAGATACCCTGTACCCTGTCCATCACCTTGTGTAATACACACACACTGCCTGTGCTACAGAGACCCTGTACCCTGTCCATCGCAGTGTGTAATACACACACACTGCCTGCGCGACAGAGAGCCTGTACCCTGTCCATCGCAGTGTGTAATACACACACACTGCCTGTGCAACAAATACCCTGCACTCTGTCAATCGCAGTGTGTAATACATACACACTGCCTGTGCTACAGACACCCTGCACCCTGTCCATCGCAGTGTGTAATACACACACACTGCCTGTGCTACAGAGACCCTGTACCCTGTCCATCGCAGTGTGTAATACACACACACTGCCTGCGCTACAGAGAGCCTGTACCCTGTCCATCGCAGTGTGTAATACACACACACTGCCTGTGCTACAGACACCCTGCACCCTGTCCATCGCAGTGTGTAATACACACACACTGCCTGTGCTACAAGACCCTCTACCCTGTCCATCGCAGTGTGTAATACACACACACTGCCTGTGCTACAGATACCCTGCACCCTGTCCATAGCAATGCGTAATACACACACACTGCCTGTGCTACAGATACCCTGCACTCTGTCCATCGCAGTGTGTAACACACACACACTGCCTGTGCTACAGATACCCTGCACCCTGTCCATCGCAGTGTGTAATACACACACACTGCCTGTGCTACACAGACCCTGCAACCTGTCCATCGCAGTGTGTAATACACACACACTGCCTGTGCTACAGAGACCCTGCACCCTGTCCATCACAGTGTGTAATACACACACACTGCCTGTGCTACAGAGACCCTGCACCCTGTCTATCGCAGGGTGTAATACACGCACACTGCCTGTGCAACAGAGACCCTGTACCGTGTCCATCACAGTATGTTGTACACACACACACTGCCTGTGCAACAGAGACCCTGCACCCTGTCCATCGCAGTGTGTAATACACACACACTGCCTGCGCTACAGAGAGCCTGTACCCTGTCTATCGCAGGGTGTAATACACGCACACTGCCTGTGCAACAGAGACCCTGTACCCTGTCCATCGCAGTGTGTAATAGACACACACTGCCTGTGCTACAGATACCCTGCACCCTGTCCATCGCAGTGTGTAATACACACACACTGCCTGTGCTACAAGATCCTGTACCCTGTCCATCGCATGTGTAATATACACACACTGCCTGTGCTACAGATACCCTGCACCCTGTCCATCACAGTGTGTAATACACACACACTGCCTGTGCTACAAAATCCTGTACCCTGTCCATCGCAGTGTGTAATACACACACACTGCCTGTGCTACAGATACCCTGCACCCTGTCCATCGCAGTGTGTAATACACACACACTGCCTGTGCTACAAAATCCTGTACCCTGTCCATCGCAGTGTGTAATACACACACACTGCCTGTGCTACAGAGACCCTGCACTCTGTCCATCGCAGTGTGTAATACACACACACTGCCTGTGCTACAAAATCCTGTACCCTGTCCATCGCAGTGTGTAATACACACACACTGCCTGTGCTACAGATACCCTGCACCCTGTCCATCGCAGTGTGAAATACACACACACTGCCTGTGCTACAAATACCCTGCACTCTGTCAATCGCATTGTGTAATACACACACACTGCCTGTGCTACAGACACCCTGCACCCTGTCCATCGCAGTGTGTAATACACACACACTGCCTGTGCTACAAGACCCATTACCCTGTCCATCGCAGTGTGTAGTACACACACACTGCCTTTGCTACAGATACCCTGCACCCTGTCCATAGCAGTGCGTAATACACACACACTGCCTGTGCCACAGATACCCTGCACCCTGTCCATCGCAGTGTGTAACACACACACACTGCCTGCGCTACAGATACCCTGCACCCTGTCTATTGCAGTGTGTAATACACACACACACTGCCTGTGCTACAAATGCCCTGCACCCTGTCCATCACAGTTTGAAATACACACACACTGCCTGTGCTACAGATACCCTGTACCCTGTCCATCGCAGTGTGTCATACACACACACTGCCTGTGCTACAGAGACCCTGTCCCCTGTCCATCGCCGTGTGTAATACAAACACACTGCCTGTGCAACAAATACCCTGCACTCTGTCAATCGCAGTGTGTAATACACACACACTGCCTGTGCTCCAGATACCCTGCACCCTGTCCATCGCAGTGTGTAATACACACACACACTGCCTTTGCTACAAATACCCTGCACCCTGTCCAACACAGTTTGAAATACACACACACTGCCTGTGCTACAGATACCCTGTACCCTGTCCATCACCTTGTGTAATACACACACACTGCCTGTGCTACAGAGACCCTGTACCCTGTCCATCGCAGTGTGTAATACACACACACTGCCTGCGCGACAGAGAGCCTGTACCCTGTCCATCGCAGTGTGTAATACACACACACTGCCTGTGCAACAAATACCCTGCACTCTGTCAATCGCAGTGTGTAATACATACACACTGCCTGTGCTACAGACACCCTGCACCCTGTCCATCGCAGTGTGTAATACACACACACTGCCTGTGCTACAGAGACCCTGTACCCTGTCCATCGCAGTGTGTAATACACACACACTGCCTGCGCTACAGAGAGCCTGTACCCTGTCCATCGCAGTGTGTAATACACACACACTGCCGGCGCTACATAGAGCCTGTACCCTGTCAATCGCAGTGTGTAATACACACACACTGCCTGTGCTACAGACACCCTGCACCCTGTCCATCGCAGTGTGTAATACACACACACTGCCTGTGCTACAAGACCCTCTACCCTGTCCATCGCAGTGTGTAATACACACACACTGCCTGTGCTACAGATACCCTGCACCCTGTCCATAGCAATGCGTAATACACACACACTGCCTGTGCTACAGAGACCCTGCACCCTGTCCATCACAGTGTGTAATACACACACACTGCCTGTGCTACAGAGACCCTGCACCCTGTCTATCGCAGGGTGTAATACACGCACACTGCCTGTGCAACAGAGACCCTGTACCGTGTCCATCACAGTATGTTGTACACACACACACTGCCTGTGCAACAGAGACCCTGCACCCTGTCCATCGCAGTGTGTAATACACACACACTGCCTGCGCTACAGAGAGCCTGTACCCTGTCTATCGCAGGGTGTAATACACGCACACTGCCTGTGCAACAGAGACCCTGTACCCTGTCCATCGCAGTGTGTAATAGACACACACTGCCTGTGCTACAGATACCCTGCACCCTGTCCATCGCAGTGTGTAATACATAATCACTGCCTGTGCTACAGAGACCCTGCACCCTGTCCATTGCAGTGTGTAATACATAATCACTGCCTGTGCTACAGAGACCCTGCACCCTGTCCATCACAGTGTGTAATACACACACACTGCCTGTGCTACAGAGACCCTGTACCCTGTCCATCGCAGTGTGTAATACACACACACTGCCTGTGCTACAGAGACCCTGTACCCTGTCCATCGCAGTGTGTAATACACAAACACTGCCTGTGCTACAGATACTCTGCACTCTGTCCATCGCAGTATGTAATACACACACACTGCCTGTGCAACAGATACCCTGTACCCTGTCCATCGCAGTGTGTAATATACACACACTGCCTGTGCTACAGAGACCCTGCACTCTGTCCATTGCAGTGTGTAATACACACACACTGCCTGTGCTACAGATACTCTGCACTCTGTCCATCGCAGTGTGTAATACACACACACTGCCTGTGCAACAGATACCCTGTACCCTGTCCATCGCAGTGTGTAATACACACTGTAATGTGAATATAGGCCACTAGATGGCAGTATTTACCTTTTTTTTTGTTAAGCTCAGACTGGAGTCATGTTTAGACATGTCCTGGACATGTCTGGGGCAAGTCTCAGAAAATTAAAAAAAAGAGGTCTAAATGTGGGTGGGGTCTGCAAAAGAGTATATATGGAAAAGAATTGAGACAGTAAAGTGGTAGGAGAAATTGCAAGAAGAAGGATACGTGTGACCAGACCTGTCATTTCTGTTCAAGACCTGTTAAGTTTCTTTTGTGGATTTTTCTCACCCAGCACATCACCAGAAAACCCAAAGGGACTGTAAATATTTTTGTTTTTGTTATAATTCAATCTTGGTCATTAGTTGTTAGTTAGTTGTTATTGTCTTTGTCTGTTAATTAAATGTGTTGAGGTTTTTAAAACTGTGTCTGTCAACCCTTGCTGTTGCTGTTGCTGTTATGTTGTAAATGTAAAAACAAATTGGGGCCATAACAACACACACTGCCTGTGCTACAGATACCCTGCACCCTGTCCATCGCAGTGCATAATACACACACACTGCCTGTGCAACAGATACCCTGTACCCTGTCCATCGCAGTGTGTAATACACACACACTGCCTGTGCTACAGATACCCTGCACCCTGTCCATCGCAGTGTGTAATACACACACACTGCCTGTGCTACACAGACCCTGCAACCTGTCCATCGCAGTGTGTAATACACACACACTGCCTGTGCTACAGAGACCCTGCACCCTGTCCATCACAGTGTGTAATACACACACACTGCCTGTGCTACAGAGACCCTGCACCCTGTCTATCGCAGGGTGTAATACACGCACACTGCCTGTGCAACAGAGACCCTGTACCGTGTCCATCACAGTATGTTGTACACACACACACTGCCTGTGCAACAGAGACCCTGCACCCTGTCCATCGCAGTGTGTAATACACACACACTGCCTGCGCTACAGAGAGCCTGTACCCTGTCTATCGCAGGGTGTAATACACGCACACTGCCTGTGCAACAGAGACCCTGTACCCTGTC
Organism: Gymnothorax reevesii; assembly: GCA_029721435.1. Taxonomy (NCBI): domain Eukaryota; kingdom Metazoa; phylum Chordata; class Actinopteri; order Anguilliformes; family Muraenidae; genus Gymnothorax; species Gymnothorax reevesii. The sequence goes on from CM056575.1 coordinate 163,678,182, forward strand.
CATCGCAGTGTGTAATAGACACACACTGCCTGTGCTACAGATACCCTGCACCCTGTCCATCGCAGTGTGTAATACACACACACTGCCTGTGCTACAAGATCCAGTACCCTGTCCATCGCATGTGTAATATACACACACTGCCTGTGCTACAGATACCCTGCACCCTGTCCATCGCAGTGTGTAATACACACACACTGCCTGTGCTACAAAATCCTGTACCCTGTCCATCGCAGTGTGTAATACACACACACTGCCTGTGCTACAGATACCCTGCACCCTGTCCATCGCAGTGTGTAATACACACACACTGCCTGTGCTACAAAATCCTGTACCCTGTCCATCGCAGTGTGTAATACACACACACTGCCTGTGCTACAGAGACCCTGCACTCTGTCCATCGCAGTGTGTAATACACACACACTGCCTGTGCTACAAAATCCTGTACCCTGTCCATCGCAGTGTGTAATACACACACACTGCCTGTGCTACAGATACCCTGCACCCTGTCCATCGCAGTGTGAAATACACACACACTGCCTGTGCTACAAATACCCTGCACTCTGTCAATCGCATTGTGTAATACACACACACTGCCTGTGCTACAGACACCCTGCACCCTGTCCATCGCAGTGTGTAATACACACACACTGCCTGTGCTACAAGACCCTTTACCCTGTCCATCGCAGTGTGTAGTACACACACACTGCCTTTGCTACAGATACCCTGCACCCTGTCCATAGCAGTGCGTAATACACACACACTGCCTGTGCCACAGATACCCTGCACCCTGTCCATCGCAGTGTGTAACACACACACACTGCCTGCGCTACAGATACCCTGCACCCTGTCTATTGCAGTGTGTAATACACACACACACTGCCTGTGCTACAAATGCCCTGCACCCTGTCCATCACAGTTTGAAATACACACACACTGCCTGTGCTACAGATACCCTGTACCCTGTCCATCGCAGTGTGTCATACACACACACTGCCTGTGCTACAGAGACCCTGTACCCTGTCCATCGCCGTGTGTAATACACACACACTGCCTGTGCAACAAATACCCTGCACTCTGTCAATCGCAGTGTGTAATACACACACACTGCCTGTGCTCCAGATACCCTGCACCCTGTCCATCGCAGTGTGTAATACACACACACACTGCCTGTGCTACAAATACCCTGCACCCTGTCCAACACAGTTTGAAATACACACACACTGCCTGTGCTACAGAAACCCTGTACCCTGTCCATCACCTTGTGTAATACACACACACTGCCTGTGCTACAGAGACCCTGTACCCTGTCCATCGCAGTGTGTAATACACACACACTGCCTGCGCGACAGAGAGCCTGTACCCTGTCCATCGCAGTGTGTAATACACACACACTGCCTGTGCAACAAATACCCTGCACTCTGTCAATCGCAGTGTGTAATACATACACACTGCCTGTGCTACAGACACCCTGCACCCTGTCCATCGCAGTGTGTAATACACACACACTGCCTGTGCTACAGAGACCCTGTACCCTGTCCATCGCAGTGTGTAATACACACACACTGCCTGCGCTACAGAGAGCCTGTACCCTGTCCATCGCAGTGTGTAATACACACACACTGCCTGTGCTACAGACACCCTGCACCCTGTCCATCGCAGTGTGTAATACACACACACTGCCTGTGCTACAAGACCCTCTACCCTGTCCATCGCAGTGTGTAATACACACACACTGCCTGTGCTACAGATACCCTGCACCCTGTCCATAGCAATGTGTAATACACACACACTGCCTGTGCTACAGATACCCTGCACCCTGTCCATCGCAGTGTGTAATACACACACACTGCCTGTGCTACAGATACCCTGCACCCTGTCCATCGCAGTGTGTAATACACACACACTGCCTGTGCTACACAGACCATGCAACCTGTCCATCGCAGTGTGTAATACACAAACACTGCCTGTGCTTCAGAGACCCTGCACCCTGTCCATCACAGTGTGTAATACACACACACTGCCTGTGCTACAGAGACCCTGCACCCTGTCCATCGCAGTGTGTAAGACACACAAACACTGCCTGTGCTACAGAGACCCTGCACCCTGTCCATCGCAGTGTGTAAGACACACAAACACTGCCTGTGCTACAGATACCCTGCACCCTGTTTATCGCAGTGTGTAATACACACACACTGCCTGCGCTACAGAGAGCCTGTACCCTGTCTATCGCAGTGTGTAATACACGCACACTGCCTGTGCAACAGAGACCCTGTACCCTGTCCATCGCAGTGTGTAATAGACACACACTGCCTGTGCTACAGATACCCTGCACCCTGTCCATCGCAGTGTGTAATACACACACACTGCCTGTGCTACAAGATCCTGTACCCTGTCCATCGCATGTGTAATACACACACACTGCCTGTGCTACAGATACCCTGCACCCTGTCCATCGCAGTGTGTAATACACACACACTGCCTGTGCTACAAAATCCTGTACCCTGTCCATCGCAGTGTGTAATACACACACACTGCCTGTGCTACAGATACCCTGCACCCTGTCCATCGCAGTGTGTAATACACACACACTGCCTGTGCTACAAAATCTTGTACCCTGTCCATCGCAGTGTGTAATACACACACACTGCCTGTGCTACAGAGACCCTGCACTCTGTCCATCGCAGTGTGTAATACACACACACTGCCTGTGCTACAAAATCCTGTACCCTGTCCATCGCAGTGTGTAATACACACACACTGCCTGTGCTACAGATACCCTGCACCCTGTCCATCGCAGTGTGAAATACACACACACTGCCTGTGCTACAAATACCCTGCACTCTGTCAATCGCATTGTGTAATACACACACACTGCCTGTGCTACAGACACCCTGCACCCTGTCCATCGCAGTGTGTAATACACACACACTGCCTGTGCTACAAGACCCTTTACCCTGTCCATCGCAGTGTGTAGTACACACACACTGCCTTTGCTACAGATACCCTGCACCCTGTCCATAGCAGTGCGTAATACACACACACTGCCTGTGCCACAGATACCCTGCACCCTGTCCATCGCAGTGTGTAACACACACACACTGCCTGCGCTACAGATACCCTGCACCCTGTCTATTGCAGTGTGTAATACACACACACACTGCCTGTGCTACAAATGCCCTGCACCCTGTCCATCACAGTTTGAAATACACACACACTGCCTGTGCTACAGATACCCTGTACCCTGTCCATCGCAGTGTGTCATACACACACACTGCCTGTGCTACAGAGACCCTGTACCCTGTCCATCGCCGTGTGTAATACACACACACTGCCTGTGCAACAAATACCCTGCACTCTGTCAATCGCAGTGTGTAATACACACACACTGCCTGTGCTCCAGATACCCTGCACCCTGTCCATCGCAGTGTGTAATACACACACACACTGCCTTTGCTACAAATACCCTGCACCCTGTCCAACACAGTTTGAAATACACACACACTGCCTGTGCTACAGATACCCTGTACCCTGTCCATCGCAGTGTGTAATACACACACACTGCCTGTGCTACAGAGACCCTGTACCCTGTCCATCGCAGTGTGTAATACACACACACTGCCTGCGCTACAGAGAGCCTGTACCCTGTCCATCGCAGTGTGTAATACACACACACTGCCTGTGCTACAAATACCCTGCACTCTGTCAATCGCAGTGTGTAATACACACACACTGCCTGTGCTACAGAGACCCTGCACCCTGTCCATCGCAGTGTGTAATACACACACACTGCCTGTGCTACAGAGACCCTGTACCCTGTCCATCGCAGTGTGTAATACACACACACTGCCTGCGCTACAGAGAGCCTGTACCCTGTCCATCGCAGTGTGTAATACACACACACTGCCGGCGCTACATAGAGCCTGTACCCTGTCAATCGCAGTGTGTAATACACACACACTGCCTGTGCTACAGACACCCTGCACCCTGTCCATCGCAGTGTGTAATACACACACACTGCCTGTGCTACAAGACCCTCTACCCTGTCCATCGCAGTGTGTAATACACACACACTGCCTGTGCTACAGATACCCTGCACCCTGTCCATAGCAATGCGTAATACACACACACTGCCTGTGCTACAGAGACCCTGCACCCTGTCCATCACAGTGTGTAATACACACACACTGCCTGTGCTACAGAGACCCTGCACCCTGTCCATCGCAGTGTGTAAGACACACAAACACTGCCTGTGCAACAGAGACCCTGTACCCTGTCCATCACAGTATGTTGTACACACACACTGCCTGTGCAACAGAGACCCTGCACCCTGTCCATCGCAGTGTGTAATACACATACACACTGCCTGTGCTACAGATACCCTGCACCCTGTTTATCGCAGTGTGTAATACACACACACTGCCTGCGCTACAGAGAGCCTGTACCCTGTCTATCGCAGTGTGTAATAGACACACACTGCCTGTGCTACAGATACCCTGCACCCTGTCCATCGCAGTGTGTAATACACACACACTGCCTGTGCTACAAGATCCTGTACCCTGTCCATCGCATGTGTAATACACACACACTGCCTGTGCTACAGATACCCTGCACCCTGTCCATCGCAGTGTGTAATACACACACACTGCCTGTGCTACAAAATCCTGTACCCTGTCCATCGCAGTGTGTAATACACACACACTGCCTGTGCTACAGATACCCTGCACCCTGTCCATCGCAGTGTGTAATACACACACACTGCCTGTGCTACAAAATCCTGTACCCTGTCCATCGCAGTGTGTAATACACACACACTGCCTGTGCTACAGAGACCCTGCACTCTGTCCACCGCAGTGTGTAATACACACACACTGCCTGTGCTACAAAATCCTGTACCCTGTCCATCGCAGTGTGTAATACACACACACTGCCTGTGCTACAGATACCCTGCACCCTGTCCATCGCAGTGTGAAATACACACACACTGCCTGTGCTACAAATACCCTGCACTCTGTCAATCGCATTGTGTAATACACACACACTGCCTGTGCTACAGACACCCTGCAACCTGTCCATCGCGGTGTGTAATACACACACACTGCCTGTGCTACAAGACCCTTTACCCTGTCCATCGCAGTGTGTAGTACACACACACTGCCTTTGCTACAGATACCCTGCACCCTGTCCATAGCAGTGCGTAATACACACACACTGCCTGTGCCACAGATACCCTGCACCCTGTCCATCGCAGTGTGTAACACACACACACTGCCTGCGCTACAGATACCCTGCACCCTGTCTATTGCAGTGTGTAATACACACACACACTGCCTGTGCTACAAATGCCCTGCACCCTGTCCATCACAGTTTGAAATACACACACACTGCCTGTGCTACAGATACCCTGTACCCTGTCCATCGCAGTGTGTCATACACACACACTGCCTGTGCTACAGAGACCCTGTACCCTGTCCATCGCCGTGTGTAATACACACACACTGCCTGTGCAACAAATACCCTGCACTCTGTCAATCGCAGTGTGTAATACACACACACTGCCTGTGCTCCAGATACCCTGCACCCTGTCCATCGCAGTGTGTAATACACACACACACTGCCTTTGCTACAAATACCCTGCACCCTGTCCAACACAGTTTGAAATACACACACACTGCCTGTGCTACAGATACCCTGTACCCTGTCCATCACCGTGTGTAATACACACACACTGCCTGTGCTACAGAGACCCTGTACCCTGTCCATCGCAGTGTGTAATACACACACACTGCCTGCGCTACAGAGAGCCTGTACCCTGTCCATCGCAGTGTGTAATACACACACACTGCCTGTGCTACAAATACCCTGCACTCTGTCAATCGCAGTGTGTAATACACACACACTGCCTGTGCTACAGAGACCCTGCACCCTGTCCATCGCAGTGTGTAATACACACACACTGCCTGTGCTACAGAGACCCTGTACCCTGTCCATCGCAGTGTGTAATACACACACACTGCCTGCGCTACAGAGAGCCTGTACCCTGTCCATCGCAGTGTGTAATACACACACACTGCCGGCGCTACATAGAGCCTGTACCCTGTCAATCGCAGTGTGTAATACACACACACTGCCTGTGCTACAGACACCCTGCACCCTGTCCATCGCAGTGTGTAATACACACACACTGCCTGTGCTACAAGACCCTCTACCCTGTCCATCGCAGTGTGTAATACACACACACTGCCTGTGCTGCAGATACCCTGCACCCTGTCCATAGCAATGCGTCATACACACACACTGCCTGTGCTACAGATACCCTGCACTCTGTCCATCGCAGTGTGTAACACACACACACTGCCTGTGCTACAGATACCCTGCACCTTGTTCATCGCAGTGTGTAATACACACACACTGCCTGTGCTACAGATACCCTGTACCCTGTCCATCGCAGTGTGTAATACACACACACTGCCTGTGCTACAGAGACCCTGTACCCTGTCCATCGCAGTGTGTAATACACACACACTGCCTGCGCTTCATAGAGCCTGTACCCTGTCCATCGCAGTGTGTAATACACACACACTGCCTGTGCAACAGAGACCCTGTACCCTGTTTATCGCAGTGTGTAATAGACACACACTGCCTGTGCTACAGATACCCTGCACCCTGTCCATCGCAGTGTGTAATACACACACACTGCCTGTGCTACAAGAACCTGTACCCTGTCCTTCACAGTGTGTAATACACACACACTGCCTGTGCTACAGTTACCCTGGACCCTGTCCATCGCAGTGTGTAATACACACACACTGCCTGTGCTACAGAGACCCTGCACTCTGTCCATCGCAGTGTGTAATACACACACACACCGCCTGTGCTACAAAATCCTGTACCCTGTCCATCGCAGTGTGTAATACACACACACACTGCCTGTGCTACAGATACCCTGCACCCTGTCCATCGCAGTGTGTAATACACACACACTGCCTGTGCTACAGAGACCCTGTACCCTGTCCATCGCAGTGTGTTATACACACACACTGCCTGTGCTACAGATACCCTGCACCCTGTCCATCGCAGTGTGTAATACACACACACACTGCCTATGCCACAAATACCCTGCACTCTGTGAATCACAGTGTGTAATACACACACACTGCCTGTGCTACAGATACCCTGCACCCTGTCCATCGCAGTGTGTAATACACACACACTGCCTGTGCTACATGACCCTGTACCCTGTCCATCGCAGTGTGTAATACACACACACTGCTTGTGCTACAGATACCCTGCACCCTGTCCATAGCAGTGCGTAATACACACACCCTGCCTGTGCTACAGATACCCTGCACCCTGTCCATCGCAGTGTGTAACACACACACACTGCCTGTGCTACAGATACCCTGCACCCTGTTCATCGCAGTGTGTAATACACACACACACTGCCTGTGCTACAAATACCCTGCACCCTGTCCATCGCAGTGAGTAATACACACACACACACACACACACTGCCTGTGCTACAAATACGCTGCACCCTGTCCATCGCAGTGTGTAATACACACACACACTGCCTGTGCTACAAATATCCTGCACCCTGTCCATCGCAGTGAGAAATACACACACACACACACACACACTGCCTGTGCTACAGATACCCTGTCCATCGCAGTGTGTAATACACAGACACGGCCTGTGCTACAAATACCCTGCACCCTGTCCATTGCAGTGTGTAATACACACACACTGCCTGTGCTACAGAGACCCTGCACTCTGTCCATCGCAGTGTGTAATACACACACACCGCCTGTGCTACAAAATCCTGTACCCTGTCCATCGCAGTGCGTAATACACACACACTGCCTGTGCTACAGATACCCTGCACCCTGTCCATCGCAGTGTGTAATACACACACACTGCCTGCGCTACAGAGACCCTGTACCCTGTCCATCGCAGTGTGTAATACACACACACTGCCTGTGCTACAAATACCCTGCACTCTGTCAATCGCAGTGTGTAATACACACACACTGCCTGTGCTACAGACACCCTGCACCCTGTCCATCGCAGTGTGTAATACACACACACTGCCTGTGCTACAAGACCCTGTACCCTGTCCATCGCAGTGTGTAATACACACACACTGCCTGTGCTACAGATACCCTGCACCCTGTCCATAGCAGTGCGTAATACACACACACTGCCTGTGCTACAGATTCCCTGCACCCTGTCCATCGCAGTGTGTAACACACACACCCTGCCTGTGCTACAGATACCCTGCACCCTGTGCATCGCAGTGTGTAATACACACACACACTGCCTGTGCCTCAAATACCCTGCACCCTGTCCATCGCAGTTAGTAATACACACACACACTGCCCGTGCTACAAATATCCTGCACCCTGTCCATCGCAGTGAGTAATACGCACACACACACACACACACACTGCCTGTGCTACAGATACCCTGTCCATCGCAGTGTGTAATACACACACACGGCCTGTGCTACAAATTCCCATCACCCTGTCCATTGCAGTGTGTAATACACACACACTGCCTGTGCTACAGAGACCCTCCACCCTGTCCATCGCAGTGTGTAATACACACACACTGCCTGTGCTACAAATACCCTGCACCCTGTCCATCGCAGTGTGTAATACACACACACTGCCTGTGCCACAGAGACCCTGCACCCTGTCCATCTTAGTGTGTAGTACACACACACTGCCTGTGCTACAGATACCCTGTACCCTGTCCATCGCAGTGTGTAATACACACACACACTGCCTGTGCTACAGATACCCTGCACTCTGTCCATCGCAGTGTGTAATACACACACACTGCCTGTGCCACAGATACCCTGCACCCTGTCCATCGCAGTGTGTAATACACACACACACTGCCTGTGCTACAGATACCCTGCACTCTGTCCATCGCGGTGTGTAATACACACACACTGCCTGTGCCACAGAGACCCTGCACCCTGTCCATCGCAGTGTGTAGTACACACACACTGCCTGTGCTACAGATACCCTGCACTCTGTCCATCGCAGTGTGTAATACACACACACACTGCCTGTGCTACAGATACCCTGCACCCTGTCCATTGCAGTGTGTAATACACACACACACAACACACTGCTTATGCTAAAGATACATTGCACCCTGTCCAGCGCAGTGTGCAATACACACACACACTGCCTGTGCTACAGATACCCTGCACTCTGTCCATCGCAGTGTGTAATACACACACACACTGCCTGTGCTACAGATACCCTGCACCCTGTCCATCGCAGTGTGTAATACACACACACACAACACACTGCTTATGCTAAAGATACATTGCACCCTGTCCAGCGCAGTGTGCAATACACACACACTGCCTGTGAAATGCATGTGTTTTGAAGCTGTGGAATTGTTTCCTGTAAATGTCATCACTGTTTCTCTCCTTGCTTTTTGTAAACCTTTATGGAGTCAACTCATTTTCTCATATTTTACAGTCATAAAGTCTAGTGTCCTTTTTTTCTGAAGATATCATGACAAGACCACAGAAGGCCGAAATGACTGCAGTAAACTGTGCTTGTTTCAGGAAAGTGAATGTTTGTGTTTGTTTATTGAGGATAAATGGCAATTGATTCCAGCTCTGGATTTTGTGTTTCATCATCCAGCTGTTCTTTTGCCATAATTAGCTCTTGATTTACATCCAATTTGTGAAGATATGACAGATGGACATTAAAAATAAATAAATCTGGTCGGAATTGCGTCTCCATAATGTCCCTAAAACATGGCACGAGATTTGTCAGAACTGCATTATTATTATTTTTATTTCTCTTTGCTCATCATAAAAATTTTTGTTCCAAGAAAGATATAATTGTTGATTAAAAATGAATGTATTTTCTACAAAATCATTAAAATAAGCACAAGCATTTTAACAGATGAGAAAGGTCATTTTTCTGCTCTAAGTCTTTGTTCGCAGACAGCTTCTTACTGCAGAAATACTTTCCCTGCTCTTACAAGATTGTAAAGTAAGTGGAGTATGAAATATTGCAAGATTAAAAGGGTAAATCACCTGTTTGTGTGGCTATATTGATTCACACTAATGCATTATGTCCAATTTTTTTAAGCACAGTCACTGATGAAGTTGAGTGCACAGAGCCAAATGTTGGATTTAATATGACGAGGATAGGAAGCAGTGAGTCTTAGGCGATGAATTTTCTCTGATGATAACTGTTTTTCCATGTTATCAAATTACGCAGAACCCGTCACTGAGTGATCTGCTGTTGACCAAAAGAACACACATTCACCATGTAAAATAGTCATAATCAACCCTTCCTCTGGAGATCTACCATCCTGTAGGTTTACACTCCAACCCTAACAAAGCTCACCTCATTCAACAGCTAGAGCAGGGCTGCCCAACCCTGTTCCTGGAGATCTACCATCCTGTAGGTTTACACTCCAGCCCTAACAAAGCTCACCTCATTCAACAGCTAGAGCAGGGCTGCCCAACCCTGTTCCTGGAGATCTACCATCCTGTAGGTTTACACACCAACCCTAACAAAGCTCACCTCATTCAACAGCTAGAGCAGGGCTGCCCAACCCTGTTCCTGGAGATCTACCATCCTGTAGGTTTACACTCCAACCCTAACAAAGCTCACCTCATTCAACAGCTAGAGTAGGGCTGCCCAACCCTGTTCCTGGAGATCTACCATCCTGTAGGTTTACATTCCAAACCCTAACAAAGCTCACCTCATTCAACAGCTAGAGCAGGGCTGCCCAACCCTGTTCCTGGAGATCTACCATCCTGTAGGCTTACACTCCAACCCTAACAAAGTTCACCTCATTCAACAGCTAGAGCAGGGCTGCCCAACCCTGTTCCTGGAGATATACCATCCTGTAGGTTTACACTCCAACACTAACAAAGCTCACCTCATTCAACAGCCATAGCAGGGCTGACCAACCCTGTTCCTGGAGATCTACCATCTTGAGTTTACTGAACTTCCTATTAAGCAACTAATTCTTTGAGCGCAGTGAGTGCAAAGTTTGGTTAAAATGAAAAGCTAGAGGTCAGTAAATCTCCTGGAGATGTGTTGGTTACACATGATGAGGAGAGCAGGCAGTCAGGGCTCTGACCTGCGCAGCAAATGGACTCAAGCTCTCTCAGGTCACTGACACCCCGAGAGTTGAAGGGGAGCCCTTCCTGTTCCATGGACTGACACCGTAACAAGTGGTTTATTATCAGATGAAGCAGGACAGCAGGACCTTATTTGATTTAAACCTGTCAGGTTTACCTTATTTGATACCGCAGCAAAAGCAGCAAAATTGTCATGGTTTTAAAGCCACATACTCACGGATTCACTAATTAAGACTTAATTTTGAGAATTTTTTTATAGAACTTTCCTATGTTCGTGGTGGCTAGATATAACGAATACGAACAATCGCACGATTTTAGAACCCCCAGGTCCAGCGATATAGATAAAACTATTGAGGAGGTTTACCTTGTCGGCCAGTTGCTAAAAATAGACCCGGAAGGAAAAATAAGCGTCGCGCAACGAACAAGGAAGCCAAGTCGTCGTCTTTTGGATTCGCACGAGGTAAATAGCCTAACATATACGACATAAAGAAATGATTGCGATGTTTGGATGACTCGACTGTAATAGGATGGTTGTTGACTTGATGTATGTGTGTCATATTTGCATAAAAATCGCTATTCGCGATTCGCTATAATTGCTATCATGTGTACTACGTCACGGAAATGTGTGTGTTTTTTTGGCGAGCGAAAATAAGTAGGGTTCCACACTTTGGCGGTCAAATACAAACATTTCCCGATGTAGTTAATTTTTTTCAAAGGCATCACTGCATTGCGGAGAAATTAATCTATAAGGTAAAGTATTTTAAAGTTATTGTGTGATTTAGGCGATCGTCATCCTATCCAAGATGAGTATGTGGGAGTTTGTGTTTTTATGAAGGGTTCTTTCTGTTTTCACTCGTCTCATTTCATCAATTTAAGTTGGCAGCCCCTCACCACTTGAATGTCTAACTTCCACATCGGAGCCAGCTAGAGGTTTTTCTCTTGGGATTTTGTGAACTTTCACATTTTTTTTTTTTTCAGAAAAATTGAGAATGATTGTCAGTAGTTATTTTACGTAGGTTCTCCCCTTTCGCCCGTCTGAATTTAGGGACATTATTCTGTCCATTCGGACGGTTATTTAATAATTAGCGTGCATTGCTATATTTCACGCAGCTTGTCTCTCATTTTGATATTGGGCCCTCTGTTCAGGCTCCGCTTCTGCCCGTTGGGAGGCGGAGCCGTCGTTTTGGCTCGGTGGGAGAGTATTTGGTTGCTGTTTTACTTCAGTCTTGTTTTCTCGAGACCTTAGAGGCTGGTCTTTAATTTTCGCCAGCTTTCAGTCCTGATTTTGGTCGCATTTGGTCCCCTAATATTACCGCACCCATAACACAAATAAAAAACATATATATAAAAAAATAGATAAATAAAATTAAGCACTTATAGATGATATCGTTTTTTGCTATTGCATGAATTCCTGTTAATAATTAGTTTCAGCCAAATTTTTTTACAACAATTTTTTTAATCAATGTTTCAGTTGATGATTCATTCTACAGCTGCAGCTTTTTAATGGACCTGAGAATTTCCAATTATGTTCTCTAATTGCTTCATGAGGAATTAGGTGCACAAACACAAATTAAAAGATAAACATTCATCTTTCCCTCAGTGTTGAGAGTCTTGGCCACGTCCCCAGATGACATCAGCAGCGTGTGAAGCCAGAGCAGCCCTGGCGTTCAGTGCAGTCGTTCACCTTCCGTCTCCTGCACTCATCCCCCGCTGTAAACCAGAGAATATTACAGGTCCAGCATCAGTCAGGCCCTCGAATCAGTTGGATGAGTCAGGACAAGGGAAACAAGGTTTCCTAACAGTACCTGGAGCAAGAGAAACCAGAGGCCTTCATCTGCGGAACTTTCCTCTGGATCATCTAATAAATCAATGATCCTCATTCGTCAGGTGTGTGACAGACCAACTTGAAACCTGAAGGAGGAAGAGTGAGCCATTTTACAGGGTAATTCACCTTTCACAGAGTAAAGCATATTTCACAAGGTAATTCACCTTTCACAGAGTAATTCATATTTCACAGAGTAATTCATATTTCACAGAGTAATTCACCTTTCACAGAATAATCTATCTTTCACAGAGTAATTCATATTTCACAAGGTAATTCACCTTTCACAGA
>CM056575.1:163698922-163703922 GCA_029721435.1 Gymnothorax reevesii
TGTGTTCATAAAATTACAAATAAGAAGAGCTGTCTCTCAAAGGCTTTACATTTGATGTGCACAACAGCCATGAAATTTAAAATATCAGACAGAAAGAAATATTGATCCATCAAGGTGCGTGTATTGAGTTTTTCTCTCTTTTTTAGAGAGAGAGAGAGAGAGAGAGAATCGTTTATGAGTGTCTTTTTGGAGATTTATGCTACTGCTCAATATTTAAGGGATATGATTTTTTTTGTTTTTTTCTGACAAAACTAATTCTCATCTTATTGTTCTGACCTGAACCCTTATACCTGTTTATCTTTCTGTTTCTCTTTTCCTCCCCTTCTCTGTCTCTCTCTTCATTGCTGTTTCTCTATCCCACCATCCCTCCCTCCCTCTGCGCCATTTTTTCTGACTGATCATACAAACTATTTTTCCTGCTCGTTTTTTGCTCTGATGCAAACTCTGCAGATTTATGGTGGGACTCAGGTGCAGGAGTTAGACAAGGGGTTAAAAGCTTTTTTACGGCACAAATTTATGACGGCAGTACAAAGACGGGAACGAGGAAGATAAGTGAAATTCCACAGCATAATGGAGGTCTGACCCTGTCCTTTCCTCAAGAGAAAACAAACATGGCGCTTTCACACACGTTAAGTCCTGGAACATCAACTGCTGGATTTTTAGCTTGTTTAAACTGTCTCAACAGTGAAATATGACACTCCTAAAAAGTAAAAAAAAAAAAGAAAACCCTCTTTTTTCCATGACGTCAGTGGTAGATGAAGAACTCAGAATTAAAAATGGACGTTTCTTTGGATAATAAGATGGTAAAAAACGTGGGAGAGCTGCCCTCTGGTATTCCTGTCAGATCTGAATCATCGCTCTGTCCATGAGGAACGCAGGTGCTCATGTATGTTTCCAGAGGGATAGTTTGCAGGATGCGCTGTCTCCATTGGCTCTTTGTGGACTCCAGATCTCTGGCCGTCCCTGTGCTTGCAGGCTGGCAGACTGACAGGCCTGTTCCTGAGGAGCTGGCTTTCAGTGACTGAGGTTTCCTGCCCAGGATCTAATGTGAAGCTTCAGAAAGCCGTCTCAGGTACAGGAGTCAGAGAGTGCTGACCTGAAATTCAAAGCAACAGATGACATGCAGGAGGACCAAAGTCTGTGGAGTTCGGTTTACTGTTCCCCAACTCTGACTGTTCAATTCTTCATTCAACTCACTCAGACTATCCACACAGACTAACTGCAGCACTATCCGCAAGGTGTGTCCTATTCAAATCACCGTTTGCGCGCTGCACAAAAAGCCATATTAATACCTCTCAAACCGCCATGTCTGTAAATCTCAAACTGCTATCCCACATGGAAAGAACCTATATAAACATACAGGTTTTAATATAGGGCCATATAGGTTTTGCATATATGCGACATACATAAAATTGGCCGTTTTCATACAGTATGTTATACAACATGTAGATCCGACTGAGCAATGTGATTGGTCAATTAGACGTTTACAATGTTCTCAAATGAACAAGACAGTACGGGTAGCCTGTGCTCAAATGAAAAATACCTCATCACTGAAAATATTATTCCACCTATCTTAGTTGCCTGGGCCATTGGATTAATTAATTTGTCAATTTGTTTACATTTCTACTTTTAAAAGAACATTTAATAAATCTACACATCTGTGAAAACTCGTCTTTATTTCAGAGGTAAATTGACGGTGGCCTGAAAAGGTGATTACCGAAAGCCCTCGAAAGGTGGGGTTGAAATTATGTAACTCTGTTCAGCCTTAACGTCACAGGTTACTTTTGTTAATTTGGCTGTTTGGCCACATTAATTGGAGCGAACGTTAAGGCCCAGTCACACAGCCGATCACGCACGAATCACTCACAAATCACGCACAGATTGGGTTTGTGCGTGCTTGTGCGTTGAGAAATTGACCAATTTTTCGGGGTGTCGGGGGTAGAAATCTCGGACGAATCACGCATGAATCGCGCATGAACCACGCATGTATCACTTACAATCACTGACATATCGCGCACGTCAACGCATAAAAGCAAACGGTGCAGTATTCCACGAACATTCGACGCACGCCCGACGCATGAATCACCGGCGGAGCATGCACGAAAAACGCACCTTCGGCGTCACTATCGCTTCGGTTCAGCGCATATAAAAAGCGGTGAACGACGGGAGTTCCTCAGTACCTTTCGCCAATCAAGAACACTTCAAGAGATGCCACCCAGGAAAGCTCGCTTGCCCTCAAAGACAAGGGTGCAGAAGAAGAAAGCTGCTGAAGAAGAAGTCCATGTAGATCCACCAGAAGCTGCTGCTGCTGAAAAACCTGCTGCTGGTGCTGCTGCTAGGAGGTCCCGTAGGTCTGGAATGGCAAAAGTGCCCGAAATGGCTGCTTTTATATGCCAAAATACATACGTGAGTTGTCAGTGGTTCGTCAGTGGAACATCAGTGAATCATCAGTTTTCTGTCAGTCAGTCGTGCGTCGGAAATGCGTTTTCCGTCAGTGATATGTCAGTTATTCGTCAGTTTTATAATTGATTGTCAGTGGATGTCAGTGGAATGAACGTGATACGTGCGCGTTTCATGCGTGATATGAACGTGGGGCATCAGTGGACGGACGTGGACGTGCGCGGATTCAAACCAGTTCTGACGCACAAGCACTGACGGCCGACGAGTGTCCCGCGCATAGTTACGCATACTCGACGCATAAACTACGCATGCCGACTCATGAATTACGCACACCAACGCACAGTTGTGCATTGGAAAATTTTTGAACCGTTCAAAACTCAAAATCACGCACAAACCGCCTTCGACGCACATCCACTTACAATCACTGACAGTCCTCGTTCGTTCCACCTACGAATTATGCATACGATGTACACTCCGCGCAGAAACGAAAATCTGTGCGTAATTCATGCGTAATTCATGCGTTTTCGCTGTGTGACTGGGCCTTTACATTGGAGTGACACACTCCAGCTGAAATGAAACATCTGCTGGTGAGTTTATTTAAAGACAGAATTTTGTTTTGGCGCCAATGCTGGAAAGTTGTTGCCTGTATTTAAATAAAACCGTAAATATAAGTTCGTTCGATAAAGATCAGCTGAGTGGTTGTCACGGCACCTGTTAGCTTAAAAATGACTGCGATGTCGGCAGAAGTATAACTATCAGTCCAAGGAAAAAATATTTTTTCAGTGGATATTCTATTTACTACATGATTGAGGTAGCAAAGCAGTTTTGTGTTGCTATGTGCGGTATTTCATCAGTTTATTGAAATCATGATGTCTAGAAAACATAAGCCAAAGTTTGCTGGCTGACAAGGACTAGTTAACATCGGATCTCATGTATTTCCACGGAAACGGAAAGAAAATTAGCAAAAAAACTTTTACATTTTGAGAGTGAAATGCCCACATGAATAAATTTTGATCGTCATTCTTGTCACTTCAGTGATGCTAAAAAACCTTGTTCCTGGCCACATCACTGTCCTGACAAGAATGACGGTCAAGCACACCCTCTCGTGTAATAATGCTTAATTTAGGGACATATAAGTACCTGTAATGGGAATAGCAGCCACTAGATAGCAGTATTGACCTTCTCTTTTGTTAAGCCAAGACTGGAGCTAGGTTTGGACATGTCCTGGGCATGTCTGAGATGGAAAGCCCCAGAGAATTAAAAAAAAAGTCTAAAATGTGGGAGGGGGCTGCAAAAGAGTATATAAGGAGGAAAATTGAGACAGTAAAGTAGTAGGAGAAATTGCAAGGATACATACAGAAGGATACATTTGACCAGACCTGTCACTTCTTTTCAAGACCTGTGAAGCTTTTTGTGGATTTCTGCCTGTGTTGGAGCATTTTCCTCACCCGGAAAATCACCAAGCAACCCACCAAAGGGACGGTAAATATTTTTTTTGTTGTATATATCAAACTTGGTCATTAGTGTAGATAGTAGATTAGTTAAAAGTCTTTGTTTAATTAAATGTGTTTAAGTTTTAAAATTGTGTCTGGCATCCCTTTCTGTCGTAAATGTCATAACAAATTTGGGCTATAACAAATCTACTTTTGTGTATGTTTCCTCTGGGTGTTCTGATTTCCCCCTCCCACAAACACATGCATCATATGAACACCCCTACCGTACCCCTGACCAAGGAACTGGCTTTAGAACTGGAGTTGGTCCCCGGGCGCTGCTCTGTGGCTGCCCACTGCTCCTAACTATAGGATGGGTCAAATGCAGAGGACTAATTATCCCACAGGGTTTAATAAAGTGTATCTTATCTCAAACCACCATGTGTGCTGCTCAAACCGCCAGGTCTGTAGATCTCAAACCACCTTGTCCGTGCATCTCATACCACCATGTCTGTGCATCTCAAACCACCAAGTGTGTTCTGCTCAAACTGCCATGTCTTTACATCACAAACTGCTATGTCAGTGCATCTCAAACTGCACATCTCAAGCTGTCATATCTATACCCCTCAAACCGCCATGTCTGCACATCTCAAACTACCATGTGTGTGATGCACAAACCACCATATATGTATATCTGAACTGCTATGTCTGCACATCTCAAAACACCATGTCTGTACATCTCAAACCTCCATGTCTGTACATCTCAAACCGCCATGTCTCTACATCTCAAACTGCTATGTCAGTACATCTCAAACCACCATGTCTGTACTTCTCAAACCATCTGGTGTGTGCTGCTCAAACCATTATGTCTGTACATCTCAAATTGCAATGTCTGTACATCGCAAACCACCATGTGTGTGCTGCTCAAACCGCCATGTCTGTACATCTCAAACCACCATGTGAGTGCTGCTTAAACCACCATGTCTGTACATCTCAAACTGTCATGTCTGCACATCTCAAACTGCCATGTCTGTACATCTTAAACCACCATGTGTGTGCTGCTCAAACCGCCATGTCTGTACATCTCAAACCACCATGTGAGTGCTGCTTAAACCACCATGTCTGTACATCTTAAACTGTCATGTCTGCACATCTTAAACCACCATGTCT
>CM056575.1:163708922-163921422 GCA_029721435.1 Gymnothorax reevesii
TCCATAAAGAATCCTAACAGCACACGGACAGTGTGGACATGCCCAGCGCCTCCGTAAAGAATCCTAACAGCACACGGACAGTGTGGACATGCCCAGCGCCTCCATAAAGAATCCTAACAGCACACGGACAGTGTGGACATGCGCAGCGCCTCCATAAAGAATCCTAACAGCACACGGACAGTGTGGACATGCCCAGCGCCTCCGTAAAGAATCCTAACAGCACACGGACAGTGTGGACATGCCCAGCGCCTCCATAAAGAATCCTAACAGCACACGGACAGTGTGGACATGCCCAGCGCCTCCATAAAGAATCCTAACAGCACACGGACAGTGTGGACATGCCCAGCGCCTCCGTAAAGAATCCTAACAGCACACGGACAGTGTGGACATGCCCAGCGCCTCCATAAAGAATCCTAACAGCACACGGACAGTGTGGACATGCCCAGCGCCTCCATAAAGAATCCTAACAGCACACGGACAGTGTGGACATGCCCAGCGCCTCCATAAAGAATCCTAACAGCACACGGACAGTGTGGACATGCCCAGCGCCTCCATAAAGAATCCTAACAGCACACGGACAGTGTGGACATGCCCAGCGCCTCCATAAAGAATCCTAACAGCACACGGACAGTGTGGACATGCCCAGCGCCTCCATAAAGAATCCTAACAGCACACGGACAGTGTGGACATGCCCAGCACCTCCGTAAAGAATCCTAACAGCACACGGACAGTGTGGACATGCCCAGCGCCTCCATAAAGAATCCTAACAGCACACGGACAGTGTGGACATGCCCAGCGCCTCCGTAAAGAATCCTAACAGCACACGGACAGTGTGGACATGCCCAGCGCCTCCATAAAGAATCCTAACAGCACACGGACAGTGTGGACATGCCCAGCGCCTCCGTAAAGAATCCTAACAGCACACGGACAGTGTGGACATGCCCAGCGCCTCCATAAAGAATCCTAACAGCACACGGACAGTGTGGACATGCCCAGCGCCTCCATAAAGAATCCTAACAGCACACGGACAGTGTGGACATGCCCAGCGCCTCCATAAAGAATCCTAACAGCACACGGACAGTGTGGACATGCCCAGCGCCTCCATAAAGAATACTAACAGCACAGGGACAGTGTGGACATGCCCAGCGCCTCCGTAAAGAATGCTAACAGCACAGGGACAGTGTGGACATGCCCAGCACCTCCGTAAAGAATCCTAACAGCACACGGACAGTGTGGACATGCCCAGCGCCTCCATAAAGAATCCTAACAGCACACGGACAGTGTGGACATGCCCAGCGCCTCCATAAAGAATCCTAACAGCACACGGACAGTGTGGACATGCCCAGCGCCTCCATAAAGAATCCTAACAGCACACGGACAGTGTGGACATGCCCAGCACCTCCGTAAAGAATCCTAACAGCACACGGACAGTGTGGACATGCCCAGCACCTCCGTAAAGAATCCTAACAGCACACGGACGGTGTGGACATGCCCAGCGCCTCCGTAAAGAATCCTAACAGCACACGGACAGTGTGGACATGCCCAGCGCCTCCATAAAGAATCCTAACAGCACACGGACAGTGTGAACATGCCCAGCACCTCCGTAAAGAATCCTAACAGCACACGGACAGTGTGGACATGCCCAGCACCTCCGTAAAGAATCCTAACAGCACACGGACAGTGTGGACATGCCCAGCACCTCCGTAAAGAATCCTAACAGCACACGGACAGTGTGGACATGCCCAGCACCTCCGTAAAGAATCCTAACAGCACACGGACAGTGTGGACATGCCCAGCACCTCCGTAAAGAATCCTAACAGCACACGGACGGTGTGGACATGCCCAGCGCCTCCGTAAAGAATCCTAACAGCACACGGACAGTGTGGACATGCCCAGCGCCTCCATAAAGAATCCTAACAGCACACGGACAGTGTGAACATGCCCAGCACCTCCGTAAAGAATCCTAACAGCACACGGACGGTGTGGACATGCCCAGCACCTCCGTAAAGAATCCTAACAGCACACGGACAGTGTGGACATGCCCAGCACCTCCGTAAAGAATCCTAACAGCACACGGACAGTGTGGACATGCCCAGCGCCTCCGTAACCACCCACCCACCTTACCAAAACACTAACTACCCCAGCACCAGCCTGGGAATGCACAGATGCACCGTAAAACTGCAGGAGAGAGTAGTGAAAGGATCAGCAGTGCAAAGAGTAGCAGCAATGGAGAAAGCAGCAGTGGTGAGAGCAGCAGTAGTAGAGAGAGCAGGAGTGGTGAGAACAGCAGTAGTGGAGAGAGCAGAAGTAGTAGAGAGAGCAGCAGTGGATAGAGCAGTAGTAGTGGTGAGAGCAGCAGTGGTGAGAGCAGCAGTAATGGAGAGAGCAGCAGTGGTGAGAGCAGCAGTGGTGGACAGAGCAGCAGTGGTGACAGCAGCAGTAGTGGTCAGAGCAGCAGTAGTGGAGAGAGCAGCAGTGGCGAGAACAGCAGTAGTGGTGAGAGCAGCAGTAGTGGAGAGAGCAGCAGTGGATAGAGCAGTAGTAGTGGTGAGAGCAGCAGTGGTGAGAACAGCAGTAGTGGTGAGAGCAGCAGTAGTGGAGAGAGCAGCAGTGCTGAGAGCAGCAGTGTTGGAGAGAGAAGCAGTGCTGAGAGCAGAAGTAGTGGAGAGAGTAGCAGTGGAGAGAGCAGCAGTGGTGGGAGCAGCAGTAGTGGAGAGAGCAGCAGTGGTGAGAGCAGCTGTAGTGGAGAGAGCAGCAGTAGTGGAGAGAGTAGCAGTGGTGAGAGCAGCAGTGATGACAGCAGCAGTAGTGGACAGAGCAGCAGTTGTGACAGCCGCAGTAGTGTAAAGAGAGCAGCAGTGATGAGAGTAGCAGTAGTGGAGAGAGTAGCAGTGGTGAGATTAGCAATAGTGGAGACAGTAGCAGTGGTGAGAGCAGCATTAATGGAGAGAGCAGCAGTGGTGAGAGCAGCAGTAGTGGAGATAGCAGACAGTAGTGACAGCAACAGTAGAGGGGAGAGCAGCAGTGGTGACAGCAGCAGCAGTGGAGAGAGCAGCAGTGGTGAGAGCAGCAGCAGTGGAGAGAGCAGCAATGGTGACAGCAGCAGTAATGGAAAGAGCAGCAGTGGTGCGAGCAGCAGTAGTGGAGAGAGCAGCAGTGGTGACAGCAGCAATAATGGAAAGAGCAGCAGTGGTGCGAGTAGCAGTAGTGTAGAGAGCAGCAGTGGTGAGAGTAGCAGTAGTGTAGAGAGCAGCAGTGGTGAGAGTAGAAGTAGTGGAGGGAGCAGCAGTTTTGAGAGCAGCATTAGTGGAAAGAGCAGCAGTGGCAAGAGCAGCAGTAGTGGCGAGAGAGCAGCAGTAGTAAGTGCAGCAGTAGTAGAGAGAGCAGCAGTAATGGAGAGAGCAGCAGTGGTGAGTGCAGCAGTAGTGGTGAGAGCTGCCGTAGTGAGAGCAGCAGCAGTGGTGTAAAAAGTTTCATAAAAATTGTTCTTACTTACTTTAAAAACAATGTCAAATTGCAAAGGCTTTGAAGGTCTCATCATCAACAGTGCATAACATTATGCAAATTCAGAGAAACTAGAAAAATCTCTGTGCGTAAGGGACAAGGCCGAAGACCTTTACTGGATGCCCCTGATCTTTGGGCCCTCAGACGCCACTGCATCACTCACCGGCATGATTCTGTCATTGACATTACTAAATGGGCCCAGGAATACAAGAAACCACTGTCTGTAAACACAGTCCACCGTGCCATCCACAGATGCCACCTAAAACTCTAACATGCAGAAAGGAGGCCATTGTTGAGCATGATCCAGAAGCGCCGCCGTGTTCTGTGGGTCAAGGCTCATTGCAAAGCGTCCTGTGGTCAGACGAGTCCAAATTTGACATTCTTGTTGGAAATCATGGGCGTTGTGTCCTCTGCGCTAAAGAGGAGAAAGACCACCCCTCCTGTTATCAGCGTTCAGTTCAAAAGCCAGCATCTCTGGTGGTCTGGGGATGCATTAGTGCATATGGTGTGGGACACTTGCATGATTTAAAAAGCACCATGAATGCTGAAAGGTTATAAAGGTTTTAGAGCAACATATGTTCCCCTCCAGACGACATTTATTCCACAATATTCTATTGTGTATTTCAGGAGGACAGTGCAAAACCACATACAGCAGCTATTATAACAGCATGTCTTCGTAGTAGAAGAGTCTGTGTGCTGAACTGGCCTGCCTGCAGTCCTGATCTTTCACCGATTGAGAACATTTGGCGCATAACTAAACGAAAAGTCCGTCAAAGGAGACCCAAAACTCTCCAGCAGCTGGAAGCCTGTATTAAACAAGAGTGTGATCAAATTTCAATGGCTAAACTCAAGAAACTTGTCTCCTCAATGCCCAGACGCCTTCACTCTGTGTTAAAAAGAAGAGAGGATGCTACACCATGGTAAACAGGCCCCTGTCCCAACTCTTTTGAGACCTGTAGCAGCCATTAAATTTGAAATGAACTCATTTTTTGGATAAAATTGTAAAACTTTTCAGTTTCAACATTTGCTATGTTATCTCTGTTTTATTGTGAATAAAATACTGACTCGTGTGATTTGAAAGTCATCGGGTTTTGATTTTATTCACAGTTCACACTTTGTGCCAACTATTTCGGAATTGGGATTGTAATAAAGCACAAAATAATTAGGATAAATATGACCTGAGCGTATGTAACTATGACCTGACCGTATGTAACTGTGACCTGACAGTATGTAACTTAAAGCACAAAATAATTAGGATAAATATGACCTGTGCGTATGTAACTATGACCTGACCATATGTAAATATGACCTGACCGTATGTAACTATGACCTGACCGAATGTAACTATGGCCTGACCGTATGTAACTATGACCTGACCGAATGTAACTATGACCTGACCGTATGTAACTATGACCTGACCGTATGTAAATATGACCTGAGCATATGTAACTATGACCTGACCATATGTAAATATGACCTGACCGTATGTAACTATGACCTGACCGAATGTAACTATGACCTGACCGTATGTAACTATGACCTGACCGCATGTAAATATGACCTGAGCGTATGTAACTATGACCTGACCATATGTAAATATGACCTGACCGTATGTAACTATGACCTGACCGAATGTAACTATGACCTGACCGTATGTAACTATGACCTGACCGAATGTAACTATGGCCTGACCGAATGTAACTATGACCTGAGCGTATGTAACTATGGCCTGACTGAATGTAACTATGACCTGACCGTATGTAACTATGACCTGACCGAATGTAACTATGACCTGAGCGTATGTAACTATGGCCTGACCGAATGTAACTATGACCTGACCGTATGTAACTATGACCTGACCGAATGTAACTATGACCTGACCGTATGTAACTATGACCTGACCGTATGTAACTATGGCCTGACCGAATGTAACTATGACCTGACCGAATGTAAATATGACCTGACCGTATGTAACTATGACCTGACCGAATGTAAATATGACCTGACCGTATGTAACTATGACCTGACCGAATGTAACTATGACCTGACCGTATGTAAATATGACCTGACCGAATGTAACTATGACCTGACCGTATGTAACTATGGCCTGACCGAATGTAACTATGACCTGACCGTATATAACTATGACCTGACCATTTGTAAATATGACCTGAGCGTTTGTAACTATGACCTGACCATATGTAAATATGACCTGACCGTATGTAACTATGACCTGACCGAATGTAACTATGACCTGAGCGTATGTAACTATGGCCTGACCGAATGTAACTATGACCTGACCGTATGTAACTATGACCTGACCGTACGTAACTATGGCCTGACCGAATGTAACTATGACCTGACCGTATGTAACTATGACCTGACCGTATGTAACTTTGACCTGACCGTATGTAACTATGACCTGACCGAATGTAACTATGACCTGACCCTATGTAAATATGACCTGACCGAATGTAACTATGACCTGACCGTATGTAACTATGGCCTGACCGAATGTAACTATGACCTGACCGTATGTAAATATGACCTGACCGAATGTAAATATGACCTGAGTGTATGTAACTATGACCTGACCGTATGTAAATATGACCTGACCGAATGTAACTTTGACCTGACCGAATGTAGCTTTGACCTGACCGTCTGTTACTTAAAGCACAAAATAATTAGGTTGTCCAATACTAGTGTACATACGAGGTAACTTCAAGTCGACTTTAAGTACAGTTAAAGGTGTATTTCCATTATAAAAAGCCAGTTCAGTCATCTAGTAGTATACTTGTAAATGTAAAAATAATATAAATAGATAATTATAAGTATGATGTTTTGTTCACTTAAAATTAACAAAGCCTTGAAGCATAGATTACTAGCTGTATACTCTCAGGTATACTTTAATAAAGTGAAAATTTAACAAGAATGAACTAACTCGCAAATTTACAACATTCACTGGGAGCGCGGTGGCTCAGTGGAAGTCACTGTCGCCTCGAAGAAAGAAGTTTGTGGGTTTTAATCTTTTCTGGGGCCTTTCTGTGTGGAGATTGCATGCTCTGTAACTCCTCATAGGTCAGAGTAAATATTATGTGAATTGAGTCTGAGATATGTTTAGTAAAGTCTGATGGATTGCGTGATATTGTCATAAAATAATGTGCTGAATTAGATACATTAAAAAAGAAATACATCTTCATATCATAAATAAAGTACATCTTAATATTTTCTTGCAATAGACTTCAAAGTATGCCTTTCTAAGCTGAAAATTTGGATAACATTGCATTACTAGTGATCTAACAGTATTTCTTCAATTTTACTAGTAGTGTACATCAAATAAATACTTTCATAGATTAAGCATTAAGTAAATAAGTCGTGTACTCAATCTTTGCAATTCCATGCTTAAAGTATACTTCAAAGGACACCTTTATGAACTTTATGCAGGCCAATTTTGTCCCAAGATGTATTAAAATAGTATACTGCTAGTGATGTTAGTATACTTACTATATGAAGTATACCTTTGAAATTAAAGGACATTTACTTCATTATATAAACTTGAAGCACACTTATTCTTCATAAGGGTCAGGAGGAAGGCAGCCTGGGTCACAGACTATACCTCTGTAAACGCCATTCCTGTTTGCTGATTTGAAAACCAAATGACTGAATACAGTGAAGAGTCATTAAGGCTTGCGATGCAGTTTAAAATACAGAATTGAAAGGTCATCATTTAGTTAATGCAGTGAAACTTTATTTCATTATTTATTTCTGACAAAGTTTCTTCCCGGCCATCCAAACGCAGAGTAAAATGCTGACTGAGAATTCTTAAGCAGGGTTGTGTTGAGAGCCATTTCAAACATTTTCCCTCATTAAAACAACACAGTCACGGCCATTTTAGCTGTTCTCTCTCAACAGGAAAAACATCTATATCTGAATGCTTCCGATTATCAGGCCTGATGTGAGTAATTAACCTGGAACACACTTCTCACCTTTATCTGCGCAGTGCAATTTAACAACAGTTTCTTATCCGCAGTCACTTGAGGCATTGAGCCAGCCAATTGAAACTTGTTTCGAAAACTGCAGTTTATCATGGATTTATGCCCCAGTCGGGTTGACCTTCTCTGACTATTTCTGATACATGGCTGACCACCGCCTGGCAGCTCTTAAAGGGGATTGGTCCAGATGCTCCTGCTGCCGTCTTGAACTGAATTATGGGTAATTTACTCTCTTGGCTCTAAGTAGGGGGTGGATTTTAGCTTTGGAAAAATACAACACAGGGACTTCGTCAAAACTGCCGTCTCTCTCGTGCCCTTCTGTTCTCAAAGTTTATTTCTGGAAGCTTGAAATGCTGCAATATTCCTGCTGTTTTTTTTCTTCAGTTCCGTCTGAACGGACTTTAGTTGGCACCGGAGAACAACACAGGGAATGTGTTTCTGTTTGAGTGGAACACTTCCAACTGCACCGCAAACACAGAAACAAAATCAAAATGCGATGTACTGGAGCAGCAGACTTATTCTCTTTTCTCATTTTGTCACAGTGGCAGAGGACAGCTCTTTGGACAAGGACAATTTCTGTAGCTTTTTCTCTGTGATTCGGCACAGTGAATTTGCGATAAAAAAGAGATACGGGTTACTTCATCCACTTGAATGAAGGGTAAACACATCAGTATCAGGTGATCACATGGGTCCTGCATGGACTGCTGCTTGATATGGAGGTAAAGACCAGAACATTTAAGCTGGCAGCCTGAAATATAAGCATAAATTCATCGCCTCTCTCCAAAGTCAATTTGCTGCATGACATACAGAATATATACCCCCTCTCGCTCTCTCTCTCTAGGGTTGAATACGGGCAGGTCACGGAGCCACGGCTGGTGTTCAGGGGGATGGTTTTGGAACGGTTGAGAATTGAATATATGTATTTTAATGTGACAAATAATGTTACTTTATTCCAGAAGATTTGGTGTGTAAATGATGCTGTATGTTCTGCTGGTGGTAAAGGGGGCTTTCAGGTGTGTTTTTAGGCTTGGGCAGCCCTTCTAATGTAATAAGATACTTGTCATGTCTGTTTTGTTGTTTTTTTTTTTTAGTCTGGGTTTTTAAATGATCTTTTAATTTCTTATGTTCAACACTATTTATTTGTGATATTAATATAAATTATTGATTCCCTGAGCAGGTTTTTAGATGGGTTTTATTCAGCATGTTTTTTATTGAATTCTCTCTATCTATTTTCCAGTTTCATTTCATTTTGGGAGTTGTTTCAGTTATCCATTGGCAAATACTGGTGTTGAATGCAATTGTTCAATAAATGGGACTTCAAAAATTCTCTCTCTCTCTCTCTCTCTCTCTCTCTCTCTCTCTCTGTTCTTTTATCAGTTTTCTGCCGCCTCAGGGCGACAGCAGTTCAGAAATCACATGACAGGTGTTTGATCTGTTTGATCTGCAAGACGTGTGACTGAAAATGCCTGTCCTTATCGCTTCCTGACGATGATATGATCTGTCATTCTAACATGGCTGACATCAACACACGGTGACGGCAGTAACCACCTCACATTAAACCCTGTGATTGTAACCTTCAGAGGGCCAGGTGTGTGTGTGTGTGTGTGCGTGTGTGTGTGTGCGTGTGTGTGTGTGTGTGTGTGTGTGTGTGTGTGTGTGTGAAAACAACTCTGTCCTACATCTGGTACTGACAAATACACTGACACACACATGCAAACACACACAAAAAAACACACACACACACACACACGCAAACAAACGTGCGCGCACACACACACACACACACACATCCTGATACACGCATGCTCTCTCTCTCTCTCTCTCACACACACACACACATAAACATGCACAAATGCACATACTGACATGCACGCATGCACACAAATACAAACACAGACGAACAAACTCACATACACACATACATGGACATTCACAAATACTGACATGCACACGCACTCACACAAACACACGTTTGCACATGCTGACACTCACATATGTTCATTCATATGCACATATGCACGTACACACTCACACTCAGACAAACTGTAGACTTCCTGCAATGTCTGTGCAACAAGTTAGGTCTGGTAGTTCCAGGATATTTCAGCAGTAACATTTAGAGAATATTCTAGTATTGTTAATGGTGGTTTTAAACCAGTACAGCAGGAGAGGGCAGCGCAGTGACAGTCAGATTAAAATTTCTGTCCCAGCCAGTATGAGTCAGGAACACTTACTTATTGGCTCTAATAAAGCGCTGGCCTCTTTGCAAAGGTAGAATATGGTGCAGGGTTTAATTATTACTGACCATCTGTAGTCTGAAAGCAAAATGTCCACAATACAATCCTGTGCAGATCCTGAGGTACAAACAGTGTCCACACTGCAATCCTCTGCAGATCCTGAGGTACAGGCAGTGTCCACACTGCAATCCTCTGCTGATCCTGAGGTACAGGCAGTGTCTACACTGCAATCCTCTGCTGATCCTGAGATACAGGCAGTGTCAACACTGCAATCCTTTGCTGATCCTGAGGTACAGGCAGTGTCCACACTGCAATCCTCTACTGATGCTGAGGTACAGGCAGTGTCCACACTGCAATCCTCTGCTGATCCTGAAGTAAAGGCAGTGTCCACACTGCAATCCTCTGCAGGTCAATCGGTACAGGTGGTGTCCACACTGCAAACTTCTGCAGGGCCATGGGTACAGATAGTGTCCACACTGCAATCTTCTGCAGGACCATAAGTACAGGTAGTGTCCACACTGCAATCTTCTGCAGGTCCATAGGTACAGGTCGTTTCCACACTGCAATCCTCTGCAGGTCCATTGGTATAGGTGGTGTCCACACTGCAATTTTCTGCAGGTCTATAGGTACAGATAGTTTCAACACTGCAATCTTTTGCACGTCCATAGTTACAGGTAGTGTTGACACTGCAATCTTCTGCAGGTCCATCGGTACAGGTGGTGTCCACACTGCAATCTTCTGCAGGTCCATCAGTACAGGTAGTGTCCACACTGCAAACTTCTGCAGGTCCATAGGTAGAAGTAGTGTCCACACTGCAATCTTCTGCAGGACCATAAGTACAGGTAGTGTCCACACTGCAATCTTCTGCAGGTCCATAGGTACAGGTCGTTTCCACACTGCAATCCTCTGCAGGTCCATTGGTATAGGTGGTGTCCACACTGCAATTTTCTGCAGGTCTATAGGTACAGATAGTTTCAACACTGCAATCTTTTGCACGTCCATAGTTACAGGTAGTGTTGACACTGCAATCTTCTGGAGGTCCATCGGTACAGGTGGTGTCCACACTGCAATCTTCTGCAGGTCCATCGGTACAGGTAGTGTCCACACTGCAAACTTCTGCAGGTCCATATGTAGAAGTAGTGTCCACACTGGAATCTTCTGCAGGTCCATAGGTACAGGTAGTGTCCACACTGCAATCTTCTGCAGGCCTATTGGTACAGGTGATGTCCACACTGCAATCTTCTGCAGGACCATAGGTACAGGTAGTGTCCACTTGGCAATCTTCTGCAGGTCCATCGGTACAAGTAGTGTTAACACTGGAATCTTCTGCAGGTCCAACGGGACAGGCAGTGTCAACACTGGAATCTTCTGCAGTTTCATTGGTACAAGTAGTGTCAACACTGCAATCTTCTGCAGGTCCATAGGTACAGGTAGTTTCCACACTGCAATCCTCTGCAGGTCCATTGGTACAGGTGGTGTCCACACTGCAATTTTCTGCAGGTCAATAGGTACGGGAAGTGTCAACACTGCAATCTTCTGCAGGTCTATAGGTACAGGTAGTGTCCACACTGCAATCTTCTGAAGGTCCATTGGTACAGGTACTGTCCACACTGCAATCTTCTGCAGGTCCATCAGAACAGTTAGTGTCAACACTGGAATCTTCTGCAGGACCATACGTACAGGTAGTGTCCACACTGGAATCTTTTGCAGGTCTTTTGGTACAGGTAGTGTCCACACTGCAATCTTCTGCAGGTCCATAGGTACAGGTAGTTTCCACACTGCAATCTCCTGCAGGTCCGTAAGTAGAAGTAGTGTCCACACTACAATCTTCTGCAGGTCCATAGGTACAGGTAATGTCCACACTGCAATCTTCTGCAGGTTCGTCGGTACAGTAGTGTCCACATTGGAATCTTTTGCAGGTCCATCAGTACAGGTAGTGTCCACACTGCAATCTTCTTTGGGTCCATAGTTACAGGTAGTGTCAACACTGCAATCTTCTTCAGGTTAATTGGTACTAGTAGCGTCCACACTACAATCTTCTGCAGGTCCATAGGTACAGGTAATGTCCACACTACAATCTTCTGCAGGTTCATCTGTACAGTAGTGTCCACACTGGAATCATCTGAAGGTCCATCGGTACAGGTTGTGTCCAAACTGCAATCTTCTTCGGGTCCATAGTTACAGATAGTGTCAACACTGCAATCTTCTTCAGGTTAATTGGTACTAGTAGCGTCCACACTACAATCTTCTGCGGGTCCATAGTTACAGGTAGTGTCCACACTGCAATCTTCTGCAGGTCCATCAGTACAGGTAGTGTCCACACTACAATCTCCTGCAGGTCCATAGGTACATGTAGTGTCCACACTGCAATCTTCTGCAGGTCCATAGGTACAGGAAGTGTCAACATTGCAATCTTCTGCAGGTCTATAGGTACAGGTAATGTCCGCACTACAATATTCTGAAGGTCCATTGGTACAGGCAGTGTCAACACTGGAATCTTCTGCAGGACCATAGGTACAGGTAGTGTCCACACTGCAGTCTTCTGCAGGTCCATAAGTAGAGGTAGAGTCAACACTGGAATCTTCTGCAGGACCGTAGGTACAGGTAGTGTCCACACTGGAATCTTCTGTAGGTCCATAGGTACAGGTAGTTTCCACACTGCAATCTTCTGCAGGTCCATAGGTAGAAGTAGTGTCAACACTGGAATCTTCTGCAGGTCGATCGGTACAGGCAGTGTCCACACTGCAATCTTCTGCAGGTCTATAGGTACAGGCAATGTCCACACTGCAATCGTCTGCAGGTTGAGAGGCACAGGTAGTATCAACACAGCAACCTTCTGTAGGTCCATAGGTACAGGCAGTGTCCACACTGGAATCTTCTGTAGGTCCATAGGTACAGGTAGTTTCCACACTGCAATCTTCTGCAGGTCCATAGGTAGAAGTAGTGTCAACACTGGAATCTTCTGCAGGTCGATCGGTACAGGCAGTGTCCACACTGCAATCTTCTGCAGGTCTATAGGTACAGGCAATGTCCACACTGCAATCGTCTGCAGGTTGAGAGGCACAGGTAGTATCAACACAGCAACCTTCTGTAGGTCCATAGGTACAGGTAGTGTCCACACTGCAATCTTCTGCAGGTCCATAGGTACAGGTAGTATCCACACTGCAACCTTCTGCAGGTCCATAGGTACAGGCAGTGTCCACACTGCAATCTTCTGCAGGTCCATCGGTACAGGTTGTGTCCACAGTGCAATATTCTGCAGATTCATCGGTACAGGTAGTGTCCACACTGCAATCTTCTGCAGGTCCATCTGTACAGGTAGTGTCCACACTGCAATCTTCTGCAGGTCCATAGGTACAGGTAGTGTCCACACCATAATCTACTGCAGGTCAACTGGTACAGGTAGTGTCCACACTGCAATCTTCTGCAGGTCCATCGTACAGTTAGTGTCCACACTGCAATCTTCTGCAGGTTCATCGGTACAGGTAGTGTCCACACTGCAATCTTCTGCAGGTTTATCGTACAGGTAGTGTCCACACTGCAATCTTCTGCAGGTTCATTTGTACAGGTAGTGTCCACACTATAATCTTCTGCAGGTTCATAAATACAGGTAGTGTCCACACCATAATCTACTGCAGGTCAACTGGTACAGGTAGTGTCCACACTGCAATCTTCTGCAGGTCCATCGTACAGTTAGTGTCCACACTGCAATCTTCTGCAGGTTCATCGGTACAGGTAGTGTCCACACTGCAATCTTCTGCAGGTTTATCGTACAGGTAGTGTCCACACTGCAATCTTCTGCAGGTTCATTTGTACAGGTAGTGTCCACACTATAATCTTCTGCAGGTTCATAGGTACAGGTAGTGTCCACACCATAATCTTCTGTAGGTCCATAGGTACAGGTAGTGTCCACACTGCAATCTTCTGCAGGTCCATAGGTACAGGTTGTGTCCACAGTGCAATATTCTGCAGATTCATCGGTACAGGTAGTGTCCACACTGCAATCCTCTGCAGGTCCATAGGTACAGGCAGTGTCCACACTGCAATCTTCTGCAGGTCCATCGATACAGGTTGTGTCCACAGTGCAATATTCTGCAGATTCATCGGTACAGGTAGTGTCCACACTGCAATCTTCTGCAGGTCCATCTGTACAGGTAGTGTCCACACTGCAATCTTCTGCAGGTCCATAGGTACAGGTAGTGTCCACACCATAATCTACTGCAGGTCAACTGGTACAGGTAGTGTCCACACTGCAATCTTCTGCAGGTCCATCGTACAGTTAGTGTCCACACTGCAATCTTCTGCAGGTTCATCGGTACAGGTAGTGTCCACACTGCAATCTTCTGCAGGTCCATCGTACAGTAAGTGTCCACACTGCAATCTTCTGCAGGTTCATCGGTACAGGTAGTGTCCACACTGCAATCTTCTGCAGGTTTATCGTACAGGTAGTGTCCACACTGCAATCTTCTGCAGGTTCATCGGTACAGGTAGTGTCCACACTGCAATCTTCTGCAGGTCCATCGTACAGTTAGTGTCCACACTGCAATCTTCAGCAGGTTCATCGGTACAGGTAGTGTCCACACTGCAATCTTCTGCAGGTTTATCGTACAGGTAGTGTCCACACTGCAATCTTCTGCAGGTTCATCGGTACAGGTAGTGTCCACACTGCAATCTTCTGCAGGTTCATCTGTACAGGTAGTGTCCACATTGCAATCTTCTGCAGGTTCATCGGTACAGGTAGTGTCCACACTGCAATCTTCTGCAGGTTCATTCGTACAGGTAGTGTCCACACTGCAATCTTCTGCAGGTTCATTTGTACAGGTAGTGTCCACACTATAATCTTCTGCAGGTTCATAGGTACAGGTAGTGTCCACACTATAATCTTCTGCAGGTTCATAGGTGCAGGTATTGTCCACACCGCAGGTTTCATTCTCGCTCTAGAGCTGCTGTTTAAGACGTCTCTTTATCATCATAATTAGCCACATTATCATCAGTACCTTTGTGAGTATGTTTATACATAAATCTCAGTATATTTATGGAACACTTTTCTTGTGGACACTGGGTAAGCCAGGGAGGCTAAGTGCTATTGTGAGTGAATTATACTTGTACATCTTATAGTTATGCCTGCAGCCGTTTTCATGATTGTAGACTTGATCATACACTTTTTTGCTCATTATAATTATTTAAGCAGGAAAGCTAAGCCGACTGCTTGCTGCCTCTTTAAATGCATTTTCCCAACATGTATTCACATATAACCCCAGTCAGTTATATATTCTCCAGACCACTGGGTGTGACCCTGTCTATGAGTCGAGAGAGAGACGGGCATCGGCGTGTAATGGTACTGCTTTACGAGTGTGTATAACAAAGAGTGTTTGCACAGCTTTTACTCACCCTGAGCTGAAACTAAGTTACAGCATCATTAAAGCCTCACGCTGAAACCGGCTGTTACTGCCTGGCTCTGTTCACTTAAGTGTTGAGTGTTTTTCATGAAGACAGGGGACTGAAGGCTTGAGGAATGGAGAGAGGGAGAGAGGGGGAGGCGATGAGTGCTGAGGAAGAGGGCCTGGCAGAGAATCGTCAGAACGAGTGGAGCAGGCAAAAAAGGTGAGAGAAAAGAGATGAGAGAAATTTGCCTGAACAATGTTGTTCATCCCCTGCTATTCCTTGAGCGCAGTGCTGGGTTAGAGTGCCGTGTTTGGATAAGGGGTGCTCAGTGCTGGATTAGGGTGCTGTGTTTGGGAAAAGTGTGCTCAGTGCTGGGTTAGGGTGCTGTGTTTGGATAAAGGGTGCTCAGTGCTGGGTTAGGGTGCTGTGTTTGGATAAGGGGTGCTCAATGCTGGGTTAGGGTGCTGTGTTTGGATAAGGGGTGCTCAATGCTGGGTTAGGGTGCTGTGTTTGGATAAAGGGTGCTCAGTGCTGGGTTAGGGTGCTGTGTTTGGATAAAGGGTGCTCAGTGCTGGGTTAGGGTGCTGTGTTTGGATAAAGGGTGCTCAGTGCTGGGTTAGGGTGCTGTGTTTGGATAAAGGGTGCTCAGTGCTGGGTTACGGTGCTGTGTTTGGATAAGGCGTGCTGAATGCTGGGTTAGGGTGCTCTGTTTGGATAAAGGGTGCTCAGTGCTGGGTTAGGGTGCTGTGTTTGGATAAAGGGTGCTCAGTGCTGGGTTAGGGTGCTGTGTTTGGATAAGGGGTGCTCAGTGCTGGGTTAGGGTGCTGTGTTTGGATAAAGGGTGCTCAGTGCTAGGTCAGGGTGCTGGTCACTGGGTTAGGATTATGTTGGTTGATGGATTTTGGATTTGGTCAGAGCAGCCAAGACTCCAGTATAGCCTCAGACCTCCAGCACAAATTCCAGTATAGCCTCAGACCTCCAGAACAAACTCCAGTATAGCCTCAGACCTCCAGAACAAACTCCAGTATAGCCTCAGACTTCCAGAACAAACTCCAGTATAGCCTCAGACCTCCAGAACAAACTCCAGTATAGCCTCAGACCTCCAGAACGAACTCCAGTATAGCCTCAGACTTCCAGAACAAACTCCAGTATAGCCTCAGACCTCCAGCACAAACTCCAGTATAGTCTCAGACCTCCAGCACAAACTCCAGTATAGCCTCAGACCTCCAGAACAAACTCCAGTATAGCCTCAGACCTCCAGAACAAACTCCAGTATAGCCGCAGACTTTCAGAACAAACTCCAGTATAGTCTCAGACCTCCAGCACAAACTCCAGTATAGCCTCAGACCTCCAGCATAGACACCAGTATAGCCTCAGACCTCCAGCATAGACACCAGTATAGCCTCAGACCTCCAGCATAGACACCAGTGTAGCCTCAGACCTCCAGCATAGACTCCAGTGTAGCCTCAGACCTCCAGAACAGAATCTAGGGGAGCCTTAAGTCTCCAGCTAAGTCAGATGGCTAAGCTGCCTCACATTCCTACAGCACAGCTGAACCAAATTGTAAATTAGCAATGCAAAGGTACGGTGACCAGACAAGCCCAGTTGTCACAGACATCCTCAGTTGCACAGACAGCTGGTTCCTGACTGGAATTGTCCATGCAAATGTCCTCATTTTTTGTTCCCAGTAAATCCAAGACATCTGCAAAGTGTCAAAGAATAGCTAAGTTACTTGATGTAATAATAGAGATGACACAGCAACAATTTTGCAATCAATTTCATTATTATTATTTTTTTTTTTTTGGATTGATCAGCTGAGCAGAGGGGTTTGCTTGCTGAAGCAGCTCGTGTTGGCTCGTATTCTTCGTTTACTGACTGCATGAGGTTTAAGAGGCCAGTGGCCTTGGTTAAACAAGACAGCATCATCACCACCTCTCATCATCACCTGCTGGTGATGAGGGAGAAACTGCTCATTTCTTCATAAAGCGGTGACCAACTTCAAGATCGAGGCTGCTACTTATTTAATAAAGGTATTGTAACTAAAATTTGTAATTTTAGTCGGTGGGAAGGGGGTGGGAAAGAACTATTATCAGTAGTTCAAGTCCATTTCATTCTAGTTCCCCTCCTTCCTTGATTAGCTGCCATTGCCCAGGGTCATTAACACAGTTTACGAGCTGTGCTAACTGTGTTCAGTGTTCACCACTTCCTCAGTCTGTCAGATTGGCGAGACCACACAAAATCCGCCTCATGAAATGGCTGAGGAGCAGCTTCTCTCGTGTTCAGGTGACTAATCTCAGCAGTTGTTTTCTGTGGATACAAGGTAATTTATGCATAAAAAATACCTAATTATCCATGCTCACAATGGTAAGCATTACAAGTCTGAGAAGGTCAGCATTTTGGTGTTTTATATACAGTTTCCAGCCAATTTTTCTTTTTCTTATTTTTTCACTTTTTTTTAGCATGAAATGGATTTGCAGGCGTGTCTCAGCAGTCCTCTGCATGGAAGTGCACTGCAGCCTGATTTATGGATATAATTAGTCCATGGAGGCTTATTTTTCGCATAATCCCATAGATATTGGTTAGTCTAATAATTTTTATTTCAAAATGGAACAAAAAAATCAGACAATAACCGAGTTGAATTTTAATTCGCTTAATGGATGTGTAAAACTACACTCAACAAAAATATAAACGCAACACTTTTGTTTTTGCTCCCATTTGTCATGAGATGGACTCAAAGATCTAAAATTCATTCCAGATACACAATATTACCATTTCTCTCAAACATTGCTCACAAATCTGTCTAAATGTGTGATAGTGAGCACTTTTGCTTTGCTGAGACAATCCATCCCACCTCACAGGTGTGCCACATCAAGATGCTCATCAGACACCATGATTAGTGCACAGGTGTACCTTAGACTGTCCACAATAAAAGGCCACCCTGAAATGTGCAGTTTTTGCTGTATTGGGGGTCTGGGGACTCAGAACCAGTCAGTATCTGGTGTGAACACCATTTGCCTCATGCAGTGCAACACATCTTCTTCGCATAGAGTTTATCAGATTGTCAATTGTGGCCTGTGGAATGTTGGTCCACTTCTCTTCAATGGCTGTGCGAAGTTGAGTGAAGAGTGAAACAAGTCTAAGCTAGCTCACATTCCCAATGCACCAATGGCCCAGCCTGTAAAGTGACAAAGCTAAGCTAGCCCACATTTCCAAAACACCACTGACCCAGGGTGTATAGTGACAAGGCTTAGCTAGCCCACATTTCCACTGCACCACTGACCCAGGCTGTAAAATGACAAGGCTAATCTAACCCACATTTCCACTGCACCACTGACCCAGGCTGTAAAGTGACAAGGCTAAGCTAACCCACATTTCCACTGCACCACTGACCCAGGGTGTAAAGTGATAAGGCTAAGCTAGCCCACATTTCCAACGCACCACTGACCCAGCCTGTAAAGTGACAAGGCTAAGCTAGCCCACATTTCCAACGCACCACTGACCCAGCCTGTAAAGTGACAAGGCTAAGCTAACCCAAATTTCCACTGCACCACTGACCCAAGCTGTAAAGTGACAATGCTAAGCTAGCCCAAATTTTTAATGCACCACTGACTCAGGCTGTAAAGTGAGAAGACTAAGCTAGCCCACATTTCCAACGCACCACTGACCCAGCCTGTAAAGTGACAAGGCTAAGCTAGCCCACATTTCCACTGCACCACTGACCCAGGCTGTAAAGTGACAAGGCTAAGGTAGCCCACATTTCCAATGCACTACTGGCCCAGCCTGAAAAGTGACAAGGCTTAGCTAGCCCACATTTCCAATGCACCACTGGCCCAGCCTGTAAAGTAACAAGGCTAAGCTAGCCCGCATTTCCAATGCACCACTGGCCCAGCCTGAAAAGTGACAAGGCTTAGCTAGCCCACATTTCCAATGCAACACTGGCCTAGCCTGTAAAGTGACAAGGCTAAGGTAGCCCACATTTCCATTGCACCTCTGGCCAGCCTGTAAAGTGATAAGGCTAAGCCAGCCCACATTTCCAATGCAGCACTGACCCAGGCAGCAAAACAACATTCAAATGCTCCTCTGGGCTTTTGCTCCAACATCTTTATTTAAAACCTCATTCATTTGTTTATTTTGTTTTTTCCCCCAAATCATTTTAAGCATGATATGCCTGGAAATAAATAAATAATGAAAAAACTGTGTGGTCTGGACAAGCTAAGCCAAACAAACAAATTCACTATAATAAACAAAATTCTTATTTCAAGAAGATCCAAGCAGCCTCAGGACCGATCCAGTTCTTTACCTTTTACTGGGACAGCGAAGAACCTCAGAACCTGTCCCTGTTTGACCACAGCATGCACACACACATCTCAGCCTCTCGCTTTGTCTTTCTCTGTGTGAGTGTGTGTACGCACACACCCTTTTGGAATGAAATAACTCAATTTCCATTCTCATCAGGAGATATTTACGTTTGTATTGAGATTATTCAATGCCAATTTGCCATCTGCTGAATTAATCTTTTGTGTCACAGAACACTGCAGTTTCACATTAGCACAGAGACGCTCTGAAGGGCAAAATCATCTCTGACTCATCTCTGTCTGGAGAATAAACATTTATAATTATGGGAATATATTTTCTTTTTTTTTACCATTTCTGAATGATTCATAAATGTAAAAGCAGTTCTTTGTTGTGAGTTTGCACAAAATTGGGAATACAATCATCCATTGTTCCTAATAGTAGAGTGCAGGAGACGACACCATGCAAATCAAAAATCATAAAACGCTACCGACGAGGTGCCAACACACTCACCAGCTCTAAAGACCTGTCACACACAGGAAATGATGTCGGATGAGAAGGGCTCTAATAAAGGAGCAATGGGTACTGAAAAAATGAAAGACCACCTGGCAGAGGAAATTGATTCTGTTTGGGTAAATGAATTTCTGTGATTTTTCATTTATATTCAGTATGAGCAAGCAGAGTGCAATACAGCAGAATTATTGGAAAAGCATTCACTCAGTATTTTCAACTGGGCTGTATGTGCGTAAGGCCATTACAGGGTTATGCAAATGAATCTGCATTTTATCATTCATACTTTCATTCCAATGAAGTTTAATTAGTATGTGCCTGAGTAAGTCCAAAAGTCAAATTTATTCATTAGTGATTGTTTTTATATGATGATGATGTTGAAGATGATGTTGATGGTGATGATGATGATGATGATGATGATGGTGATGATGATGATGATGGTGATGATGACAATGATGTGATGATGATAGTGATGGTGATGATGGTGATGATGACGATGATGTGATGATGATAGTGATGTTGATGATGATGTGATGATGATGATTGTGATGAAGATGATGATGATGATGATGATGATGATGATGACGATGATGGTGATGATGATGGTGATGATGAAAATGCTAGTTATGATAATGATGGTGATGATGATGGTGATAATGATGATAATGGAGATAATGAAATGATGATGATGATGGTCCGGATGCATCTGCATTGGGTTACTGCAGTTGTGCTGGTCCGGATGCGTCTGCATTGGGTCACTGAAGTACTGCTGGTCCGGATGCGTCTGCATTGGGTTACTGCATTTGTCCTGGTCCGGGTTTCTGTATTGGGTCCCTGCGGTACTGCTGGTCCGGATGCGTCTGCATTGGGTTACTGCAGTTGTGCTGCTCCGGATGTGTCTGTATTGGGTTACTGCAGTACTGCTGGTCCGGATGCGTCTGCATTGGGTTATTGCAGTTGTGCTGGTCAGGACGCGTCTGTATTGGGTCACTGAAGTACTGCTTGTCCGGATGCGTCTGCATCGGGTTACTGCAGTTGTGCTGGGCCGGATGCGTCTGCATTGGGTTACTGCAGTTGCGCTGGTCCGGATGTGTCTGCATTGGGTTACTGCAGTACTGCTGGTCCGAATGCGTCTGCATTGGGTTAGTGCAGTACTGCTGGTCCGGATGTGTCTGCATTGGGTTACTGCAGTTGTTCTGGTCCGGATGTGTCTGCATTGGGTTACTGCAGTTGTGCTGGTCCGGATGCGTCTGCATTGGGTTACTGCAATACTGCTGGTCCGGATGCGTCTACATTGGGTTACTGCAGTTGTGCTGGTCCGGACGCGTCTGCATTGGGTTACTGCAGTTGTGCTGGACCGGATATGTCTGCATTGGGTTACTGCAGTTGTGCTGGTCCGGATGCGTCTGCATTGGGTTATTGCAGTTGTGCTGGTCCAGATGTGTCTGTATTGGGTTACTGCAGTACTGCTGGTCCGGATGCGTCTGCATTGGGTTATTGCAGTTGTGCTGGTCAGGACGCGTCTGCATTGGGTTACTGCAGTACTGCTGGCCCGGATGCGTCTGCATTGGGTTATTGCAGTACTGCTGGCCCGGATGCGTCTGCATTGGGGTACTGCAGTACTACTGGCCCGGATGCGTCTGCATTGGGTTACTGCAGTACTGCTGGCCCGGATGCGTCTGCATTGGGTTACTGCAGTACTGCTGGCCCGGATGCGTCTGCATTGGGTTACTGCAGTTGTGCTGGTCTGGACGCGTCTGCATTGGGTTACTGCAGTTGTGCTGGTCTGGACGCGTCTGTATTGGGTCACTGCAGTTGTGCTGGTCTGGACGCGTCTGTATTGGGTCACTGCAGACTGCTCCCTGCAGCACAGCCAGCTCTCTCTTTTCATGGGTCAGTGTAATGGAGTGAATGCTGCACATTCCCATGGCCATGGCTAACATGTGGGAGACAGGTTGCATGTGCGTGCGCTTCCCGTCTTTGTATGGGCTGCGATATGATCAGAAGGTGAGTAGCTGCTTGGAGGTGAAAATATGCCAAAGGTCCTTTTTAATAAATCTCCTCTGGGCTGCTGGGCAAGTGAGTTACTCACACAGGTAACGGCAGAGAGCGAATTTGAGCAAACATCCTCTCATCCGTCATGTCCTGTTAGCCCACACCCCGACCCTGAGGTTATCAGAGGAACAAGCATCGACTCAGTGTTGTTTCTCTCTGTCGGGCTCTCCGTTATGCAGCTTCATTCCCTGACATTCTTCTATCTGTCTCATGTCTATCTTTCTTTCCCATGATACATCTCTATGCCTCTCATTCTCTCAGTCCCTCTCTCACTCTGTCCATCTCAGATAATCCTGTGGCGCATGACGTATCTGTGACTGTGTGCTGATGACTTGTGAGCACATCTGGTGTTTTCCCAGGGGTGGAGGTGTGTGTGTGTGTGTGTGTGTGGGGGAGGGGGTTACACCCACCCCTCCCAGTGCCTCACTCAGATGATCGAGGAGTGAAACATATGGCTATCTTTCTGTAATAGGACCCAATTTTTAGCTCACCTGGACCAATGGTGCGGGAGGATTATGTTGTGACTGGGTCGTTCATTGTCCGTCAGCTGTCTTTGCTCATCGTTGTCATTCGACGGATTCTCCAAAACTGTTGGGCCAATGAAGGCAAAACTTTGCAGACGTCTTCCACCTCATGAAGCCATCGAAGTAAACATAAACTATTGTGATTTAATAACCAATATGGCCGCCAAGGCTGCCATCATATAAATGCCATTTTGACCCATTTTCATTCATTTCTGCAGCGATTCAGCTGAAATTCGGTAGGTGTGTGCGAGGCGGCATGAGTCAGCGCGTGTGTATACTCCAGGGTGTTCCTGTAGATTGCATTTGAACTGTGACATCTGTCCACGCCCCTAAATCTCATCAATGACCTTAAAAAACCTCTACAATTTTTTTACCACCCAGGCCAAAAATCTGTGGACTTCATCTAACGAAGGAGGACATCAAAGTTTATAAAAATCGTTGCAAGTTATCCTCAAATGCAGCCGCGATGAAAGCCATCTTGTAAATGCCATTTTGAAATATTAGTCAAAAAGTTCCTCTTTAATTTACATGGAATTTGGTATGTGGGTAGTAAACAAAAAGGCCCAGCACATATATTCCAGGTTTATTTGCCCAGTGTATTCTGACCAAATCAGGCCCAAAAATATCAGAAATCGCTTTAAAGTCAAGCTGAAATGGCATTTCGAGAGTATCTAACTTCCGTATCGAGACGTATTTCCGAGCGAAACAGCATAGACAGGCAGGACATAACATTGGGGGAAATTTGATTTGACCGTTGAAAAGTGGGTGTACAGCGACGGGACAGCAGTGTCCGTCAGGGAGGGAGAGGTGAAGCCCATCCTGAGCTCCATGTCGCTGCTGAAGCAGTCCGCTGTAAACTGCCCTGCGCATAATCGGGAGCCCTCACAGATACCACTTTCCTCAAAGTGAATAAATTCTAGCCAGCGGGTCAGTAGCCACAGTATTTTGGGGAAACAAAACAAAGTTTGAGCTGGCGAACACCCAAAGACACACCGACGTACCATGTTAGCAGCTAACGAATGAGTCTTAGCTCTGTGCCGCTAAAAGTTTAAGATTGATTGACGGATGGATGTTGTAATATTATTGGTCGAAATTATTGGTTGAAATTGGTTGCTACTAGCTTACATAAGCACAAGGCATATTTTGTTTTACATGAAGAAAACATGATTGGATTTTGATATAAGAATACAAAGAAACTGATTTTTAGTAATTTTTTGTCATTTATGGTTAAATAGATATGCAATATGACCGGGGATGTGATCTAAAAGGGTAAAAAAGGGATTTTTCATGTCAGCTCGAACCCAAGCCCACTTGTCCATTTTTTTTTTTCAAAAAACCAGGAAACCTGGACTTGATTAAGGCTTCTGAATACAAATTTCCACAACAGCTTTCTGATATGTTAACAAGTAGATTGAAAAGATACTGTTTCTTCACTGCTCCCCATCATTAGATTTTGTTCTTTCACTGTGTTGCCCAACAATAGATATAATTCCTACACTGTTCCCTATCATTAGATTCTGTTCCTTCAGCAGAGTTCATCATTAGATTCTGTTCCTTCAGAGGTGTTCATCATTAGATTCTGTTCCTTCAGCAGTGTTCATCATTAGATTCTGTTCCTTCAGAGGTGTTCATCATTAGATTCTGTTCCTTCAGCAGTGTTCATCATTAGATTTTGTTCCTTCAGCAGTGTTCATCATTAGATTCTGTTCCTTCAGCAGTGTTCATCATTAGATTCTGTTCCTTCAGCAGTGTTCATCATTAGATTCTGTTCCTTCAGCAGTGTTCATTATTAGATTCTGTCTCTTCTGCAGTGTTCATCATTAGATTCTGTTCCTTCAGAGGTGTTCATCATTAGATTCTGTTTCATCAGCAGAGTTCATCATTAGATTCTGTTCCTTCAGAGGTGTTCATCATTAGATTCTGTTCCTTCAGCAGAGTTCATCATTAAATTCTGTTCCTTCAGAGGTGTTCATCATTAGATTCTGTTCCTTCAGCAGAGTTCATCATTAGATTCTGTTCCTTCAGAGGTGTTCATCATTAGATTCTGTTCCTTCAGCAGTGTTCATCATTAGATTCTGTTCCTTCAGAGGTGTTCATCATTAGATTTTGTTCCTTCAGCAGTGTTCATCATTAGATTCTGTTCCTTCAGCAGTGTTCAT
Source organism: Gymnothorax reevesii (assembly GCA_029721435.1). NCBI lineage: Eukaryota > Metazoa > Chordata > Actinopteri > Anguilliformes > Muraenidae > Gymnothorax > Gymnothorax reevesii. Next base: position 163,733,579 of record CM056575.1, read on the forward strand.
CATTAGATTCTGTTCCTTCAGCAGTGTTCATCATTAGATTCTGTTCCTTCAGCAGTGTTCATTATTAGATTCTGTCTCTTCTGCAGTGTTCATCATTAGATTCTGTTCCTTCAGAGGTGTTCATCATTAGATTCTGTTTCATCAGCAGAGTTCATCATTAGATTCTGTTCCTTCAGAGGTGTTCATCATTAGATTCTGTTCCTTCAGCAGTGTTCATCATTAGATTCTGTTCCTTCGGCAGTGTTCATCATTAGATTCTGTTCCTTCAGCAGTGTTCATCATTAGATTCTGTTCCTTCGGCAGTGTTCATCATTAGATTCTGTTCCTTCAGCAGGGTTCATCATTAGATTCTGTTCCTTCAGCAGGGTTCATCATTAGATTCTGTTCCTTCAGCAGTGTTCATCATTAGATTCTGTTCCTTCAGAGGTGTTCATCGTTAGATTTTGTTCATTCAGCAGGGTTCATCATTAGATTCTGTTCCTTCAGCAGAGTTCATCATTAGATTCTGTCCCTTCTGCAGTGTTCATCATTAGATTCTGTTCCTTCAGCAGTGTTCATTATTAGATTCTGTCTCTTCTGCAGTGTTCATCATTAGATTCTGTTCCTTCAGAGGTGTTCATCATTAGATTCTGTTTCATCAGCAGAGTTCATCATTAGATTCTGTTCCTTCAGAGGTGTTCATCATTAGATTCTGTTCCTTCAGCAGAGTTCATCATTAGATTCTGTTCCTTCAGAGGTGTTCATCATTAGATTCTGTTCCTTCAGCAGTGTTCATCATTAGATTCAGTTCCTTCAGAGGTGTTCATCATTAGATTCAGTTCCTTCAGCAGTGTTCATCATTAGATTCTGTTCCTTCAGAGGTGTTCATCATTAGATTCAGTTCCTTCAGCAGTGTTCATCATTAGATAATGTTCCTTCAGAGGTGTACATCATTAGATTCTGTTCCTTCAGCAGTGTTCATCATTAGATACTGTTCCTTCAGAGGTGTTCATCATTATATTCTGTTCCTTCAGAGGTGTTCATCATTAGATTCTGTTCCTTCAGCAGTGTTCATCATTAGATTCTGTTCCTTCAGAGGTGTTCATCATTAGATTTTGTTCCTTCAGCAGAGTTCATCATTAGATTCTGTTCCTTCAGAGGTGTTCATCATTAGATTCTGTTCCTTCAGCAGAGTTCATCATTAGATTCTGTTCCTTCAGAGGTGTTCATCATTAGATTCTGTTCCTTCAGCAGTGTTCATCATTAGATTCTGTTCCTTCAGCAGAGTTCATCATTAGATTCTGTTCCTTCAGAGGTGTTCATCATTAGATTCTGTTCCTTCAGCAGTGTTCATCATTAGATTCTGTTCCTTCAGCAGTGTTCATCATTAGATTCTGTTTCTTCAGAGGTGTTCATCATTAGATTTTGTTCCTTCAGCAGTGTTCATCATTAGATTCTGTTCTTTCAGTAGTGTTCATCATTAGATTCTGTTCCTTCAGCAGTGTTCATCATTAGATTCTGTTCCTTCAGAGGTGTTCATCATTAGATTCTGTTCCTTCAGCAGTGTTCATCATTCGATTCTGTTCTTTCAGTAGTGTTCATCATTAGATTCTGTTCCTGCACTGTGTTTATCATCATTAGATTCTGTTTCCTCGCTGTATTCCCCAGCATTAGATTCTATTCCATCACTGTGTTCCCCAGCATTAGATTCTGTTCCATCACTGTGTTCCCCAGCATTAGATTCTATTCCATCACTGTGTTCCCCAGCATTAGATTCTGTTCCATCACTGTGTTCCCCAGCATTAGACTCTATTCCATCACTGTGTTCCCCAGCATTAGATTTTGTTCTGCACTGTGTTCCCCGGCATTAGATTCTGTCCCCGCACTGAGTTCCCCAGCATTAGATTCTGTCCCCACACTGAGTTCCCCAGCGTTAGATTCTGTTCCCGCACTGAGTTCCCCAGCGTTAGATTCTGTCCCCACACTGTGTTCCCCAGCATTAGATTCTGTTCCCGCACTGAGTTCCCCAGCGTTAGATTCTGTCCCCACACTGTGTTCCCCAGCATTAGATTCTGTCCCCGCACTACCTACCCCAGCATTACCTTTCATTACCTGGCAGGGGAGGGAAAAAAGCTTCTTCTTTAAGAGTCTTCAGCAAACCAAGCTGAAATTTTAGATTTTGCATTCGCATTAAATTCTGTTCCATCACTGTATTCCCCAGCATTAGATTCTGTTCCATCACTGTGTTCCCCAGCATTAGATTCTGTTTCCTCATCGTTTTCCCCAGCATTAGATTCTGTTCCCTCACTCTGTTCCTCATCATGAGATTCTGTTCCCTCACTGTTACCCAGCATTAGATTCTGTTCCATCACTTTGTTCCCCAGCATTAGATTCTGTTCCATCACTGTGTTCCCCAGCATTAGATTCTGTTCCATCACTGTATTACCCAGCATTAGATTCTGTTTCCTCACTGTGTTCCCCAGCATTAGATTCTGTTCCATCACTGTGTTCCCCAGCATTAGATTCTGTTCCATCACTGTGTTCCCCAGCATTAGATTCTGTTCCCTCACTCTGTTCCTCATCATGAGATTCTGTTCCCTCACTGTTACCCAGCATTAGATTCTGTTCCATCACTCTGTTCCCCAGCATTAGATTCTGTCCCCGCACTGAGTTCCCCAGCATTAGATTCTGTCCCCACAATGTGTTTCTCAGCATTAGATTCTGTCCCCGCACTGAGTTCCTCAGCATTAGATTCTGTCCCCACAATGTGTTCCCCAGCATTAGATTCTGTCCCCGCACTGAGTTCCCCAGCATTATATTCTGTCCCCACAATGTGTTCCCCAGCATTAGATTCTGTCCCCGCACTGAGTTCCCCAGCATTAGATTCTGTCCTCACAATGTGTTCCCCAACATTAGATTCTGTCCCCACAATGTGTTCCCCAGCATTAGATTCTGTCCCCGCACTGAGTTCCCCAGCATTATATTCTGTCCCCACAATGTGTTCCCCCAGCATTAGATTCTGTCCCCACAATGTGTTCCCCAGCATTAGATTCTGTCCTTGCACTGAGTTCCCCAGCATTAGATTCTGTCCCCACAATGTGTTCCCCAGCATTAGATTCTGTTTCCTCACTGTGTTCCCCAGCATTAGATTCTGTTCCATCACTGTGTTCCCCAGCATTAGATTCTGTTCCATCACTGTGTTCCCCAGCATTAGATTCTGTTCCCTCACTCTGTTCCTCATCATGAGATTCTGTTCCCTCACTGTTCCCCAGCATTAGATTCTGTCCCCACAATTTGTTCCCCAGCATTAGATTCTGTCCCCGCACTGAGTTTCCCAGCATTAGATTCTGTCCCCACAATGTGTTTCTCAGCATTAGATTCTGTCCCCGCACTGAGTTCCCCAGCATTAGATTCTGTCCCCACAATGTGTTCCCCAGCATTAGATTCTGTCCCCGCACTGAGTTCCCCAGCATTATATTCTGTCCCCACAATGTGTTCCCCAGCATTATATTCTGTCCCCGCACTGAGTTCCCCAGCATTAGATTCTGTCCCCACAATGTGTTCCCCAACATTAGATTCTGTCCCCACAATGTGTTCCCCAGCATTAGATTCTGTCCCCGCACTGAGTTCCCCAGCATTATATTCTGTCCCCACAATGTGTTCCCCAGCATTAGATTCTGTCCCCACAATGTGTTCCCCAGCATTAGATTCTGTCCCCGCACTGAGTTCCCCAGCATTAGATTCTGTCCCCACAATGTGTTCCCCAGCATTAGATTCTGTCCCCACAATGTGTTCCCCAGCATTAGATTCTGTCCCCGCACTGAGTTCCCCAGCATTAGATTCTGTTCCCTCACTCGGTTCCTCATCATGAGATTCTGTTCCCTCACTGTTCCCCAGCATTAGATTCTGTTCCGTCACTCTGTTCCCCAGCATTAGATTCTGTCCCCGCACTGAGTTCCCCAGCATTAGATTCTGTTACCTCACTGTGTTCCTCATCATTAGATTCTGTTCCCTCACTGTTCCCCAGCATTAGATTCTGTTCCGTCACTGTGTTCCCCAGCATTAGATTCTGTTCCCGCACTGAGTTTCCCAGCATTAGATTCTGTCCCCGCACTGTGTTCCCCAGCATTAGATTCTGTCCCCGCACTACCTACCCCAGCATTACCTTTCATTACCTGGCAGGGGAGGGAAGAAAGCTTCTTCTTTAAGAGTCTTCAGCAAACCAAGCTGAAATTTTGTGCTCATCTCCCAATCAATGAGGGCAGTAAAGTTAATAGAAGTTGTTACAGGTCCATTTCAAAGATGGCTGACAACACTGAAAAGGAGACCCATTGGGCAGCCTTTTGCCAGCAATTCAGCTGAAACTGGTGTAAGACTTGATGATTATAGGACATGAATCATGTAATTATCATGCATTACTTCATGCATAATTCACTCATGAGTTTGTCATGATTCCATACATAAATTCATCATGACTCATCATGAGTTAAAATGAATTTGTGCTTCTTCATGTCTGAATTCATGCAATGACATCGTATCGACGAAGACAATACTTACTGTAATGAATTCATCATGAATATAAAGTAATTTAGGATGATCATAATGCATTCATGGTTCATTACAGACAGTCTTTTCACTTTTGGCAGGATTTTCATCCAGGATGCCATGAAAAGGTACCATAAGGTACTAGAGATGGTCACGGTTAAGAAGATCAGCAAGTCCCGGGCATATTCAAAATTTGGAGTTGACAGAAACACTGTATTGTATCAAGCCCCAATAGCAGAGTTACATGCAACTAATCCCAACTTGTTTGCTACTCGAAGAGCAACTTTTAAACATAAAGATAGCCTGAAACGGTTTGCGGAAACATGCAGAGGATTTTGTGAAAAGGAGCCAACTGCTACCGCCATTAGCAAAGAAAATAAAAGCTGAGGGAAGTTTATTGGACATCTTCCGCAATTATTTTAGTTGAAGGAACACTTCAAAAAAAAAAAAATCTGTGCAAATAAGCCTCCAGACTTCAGCAGTTTATGTTTTCTCCACATAATATACACATTTTCTTGCCGAGAAAAAATTCAAAATCACTAATCTGTGAAAGTTACCACTTTCTGAACCACAATGGCTATAAATGCAATTGTCTCACGTTTGTAATGGCAGTAGCAGTAAAGCAGCGCATTGTCTACAGGTTCTTAGAACCCATGTTTTTTTTTATTTATTTCTGTAGCTTTTGATAACAACTCTGTATGTTGTCATTTGTGATCCTTTGTTACATCTTTAATGTCATGAGTGATATTTTGCTCCGTGATTAATGTCCATTAAATATTGAACAGCTCGATAATTTCTATGACATTTATTGGATACAGTTTTGTGATATTTTACACCTTTAACTCCCTGATTTGCCTGATTTGTATTCTCAATGTCTTTCAGAACAAATTACATCTGTTGGGAACAAAGGCCGATTCACTATTTTAGATGACAGACCACAAACATGATGAAGTAATGAGTAATTAATCCATCCATCTTCTACGGCTTATCCGGGGCCGGGTCGCGGGGGCAGCAGCCTAAGCAGGGATGCCCAGACTTCCGTCTCCTTGGACACTTCCTCCAGTTCTTCCGGGGGTATCCCGAGGCGTTCCCAGGCCAGCCGAGAGACATAGTCCCTCCAGCGTGTCCTGGGTCTCCCCCGAGGCCTCCGCCCAGTGGGGCTTGCCCGGAACACCTTCACAGGAAGGCGTCCAGGGGGCATCCGATAGAGATGCCCGAGCCACCCCAGCTGGCCCCTCTCGACGTGGAGGAGCAGCGGCTCTACTCTGAGCTCCTCCCGGGTGACTGAGCTCCTCACCCTATCTCTAAGGGAGCGGCCCGCCACCCTGCGGAGGAAATCCATTTCAGCCGCTTGTACCCGAGATCTCGTTCTTTCGGTCATGACCCAGAGTTCATGGCCATAGGTGAGGGTAGGAACGTAGATTGACTGGTAAATCGAGAGCTTTACCTTTCGACTCAGCTCCTTCTTCACCACAACAGATCGGTACAATGACCGCATTACTGCTGCCGCTGCACCGATCCGTCTGTCAATCTCACGCTCCATCCTTCCCTCACTTGTGAACAAGACCCCAAGATACTTGAACTCCTCCACTTGAGGCTAGAGCTCTCCTCCAACCCAGAGGGGACATATCACCTTTTTCCGGTCGAGAACCATAGCCTCGGACTTGGAGGTGCTGATTCTCATCCCAGCCGCTTCGCACTCAGCTGCAAACCGCCCCAGTGCATGCTGAAGGTCCTGGTTCGAAGGAACCAACAAGACAACATCATCCGCAAAAAGCAGAGATGAGATCCTGTGGTCCCCAAACCGAATTCCCTCTGGCCTTTGGCTGCGCCTAGAAATTCTGTCCATAAAGATAATGAACAGAACCGATGACAGAGGGCAGCCCTGCTGGAGTCCAACATGCACCTGGAACAGGTCTGACTTACTGCCGGCAATGCGAACCAAGCTCCTGCTCCGGTCATACAGAGACCGCATGGTCCTTAGTTGAGGGCCTCGGACTCCATACTCCCAAAGCACCTCCCACAGAATGCCACGAGGGACACGGTCGAATGCCTTCTCCAAGTCCACAAAACACATGTGAACTGGTTGGGCAAACTCCCATGCACCCTCAAGCACCCTGCGGAGGGTATAGAGCTGGTCCAGTGTTCCACGACCAGGACGAAAACCGCATTGTTCCTTCTGGATCCGAGGTTCGACTATCGGCCGGATTCTCCTCTCCAGCACCCTGGAATAGACTTTACCCGGGAGGCTGAGAAGTGTGATCGCCCTATAGTTGGAGCACACCCTCCGGTCCCCGTTCTTAAATAGAGGGTTCACCACCCCGGTCTGCCAATCCAGAGGCACTGTCCCCGACTGCCACGCGATGCTGCAGAGGCGTGTCAACCAAGACAGCCCTACAACATCCAGGGACTTGAGGTACTCAGGGCGGATCTCATCCAACCCCGGTGCCTTGCCACCGAGGTGCTTCCGTACTACCTCAGTGACTTCAGCTCGAGTGATGGATGAGTCAGCCTCTGGATCCCCAGCCTCTGCTTCCTCTACGGAAGGCGTATCAGTGGGATTGAGGAGGTCCTCAAAGTATTCCTTCCATCGGCCGACAATATCCCCAATCGAAGTCAACAGCTCCCCACCACCACTGTAAACAGTGTTGGCAGGGTACTGCTTTCCCTTTCTGAGGCGCCGAACGGTTTGCCAGAATCTCTTCGGGGCTGACCGATAGTCCTCCTCCATGGCCTCCCCGAACTTTTCCATACCCAAGTTTTTGCTTCCGCCACTGCCCGGGCTGCAGCACGCTTAGCCTTCCGGTACTGGTCAGCTGCCTCAGGGGTCCCATGAGCCAACCAAGCTCGGTAAGATTCCTTCTTCAGCTTGACGGCATCCCTTACTTCGGGTGTCCACCACTGGGTTCGGGGATTGCCGCCACGACAGGCACCGGAAACGTTACGGCCACAGCTCCGAACAGCCGCGTCAATAATGGAGGTGGAGAACATGGTCCATTCAGACTCAATGTCTCCAGCCTCCACCAGAGATGAGAGTTAAAAACCCCTCTGACAGAGGGTTCCGTCAGACATTCCCAACAGACCCTCACAACACGTTTGGGCCTGCCAAGTCTGTCCAGCTTCCTCCTCTGCCAGCGGATCCAACTCACCACCAGGTGGTGATCAGTTGACAGCTCAGCCCCACTCTTCACCCGAGTGTCCAAGACATACGGCCGAAGGTCAGATGACACGACCACAAAGTCATTGACCTCCGGCCTCAGGCGTCCTCGTGCCACAAGCACTGATGGACGCCCTTATGTTTGAACATGGTGTTTGTTATGGACAAACCGTGACTAGCACAGAAGTCCAATAACAGAGCACCGCTCGGGTTCAGATCGGGGAGGCCGTTCCTCCCAATCACACCCCACCAGGTAACACTGTCACTACCCAGATTCCGTGTCCAGGCATTGGGTCGTCGGGGCCCCCGCCCACAACCGCCACCCAAAGCACAATGCATCGGCCCCTTCTGAACCCTCCCGCGGGGGATGGGCCTACGGGAAGGCGGGCCCACGTCGCTCGTTCGGGCTGTGCCCGGCCAGGTCCTGTAGGTGGAGACCCGACCACCAGGCGCTCGCCTACCAACCCCAACCCCAGGCCTGGCTCCAGGGTGGGGTCCCGGTGACGCCAATCCGGGCGACATAAACGTCCTTGATGTATTCATGTTCATTAGGGGCTTTGGAACCGCTCTTAGTCTGACCTGTCACCTAGGACCTAGGGAGACCCTACCAGGGGCAATAACCCCTAGACAACATAGCTCCTAGGATCATCCAGGTACTCAAACCCCTCCACCATGATAAGGTGGCGATTCAAGGAGGGGGAGTAATTAATCTTTATTAAAGTGGAGGTTATAGGGTAGCTTTCATCACAAACAAATGTAGTGTTATTCTACTAGGAAAGTTGAACAATATGAAATAAAGAGTAATTAATCTTGAATAACACTACATTTGTTTGTGATGAAAGCTACCCTATAACCTCCACTTTAGTTGAGGGGCACAAACATGATGAACTCATGAGAAATTAAGCTTTAATTCATGACATTCAGTGATTCCTTAGCAATAGCATTTCTCACATCTGTTGTGATAAAAGCATATATAGCCACCACTTTAGTTGAGGGAGCATAAACATGATGAACTCATGGAAAGCTAATGCATAAAGTAAGAATGAATTAATGGATTAACTCAGTATGTACTAATGCATGAAGTTGTACAAATCAATTCTAACAAAAGTGAAACGACTGTCTTTAATAAACCATGAACTCATCATGATCATGCTCAATTACTTTTGATTCATTATGAATTCATTACAGTAAGTAATACCTTAGTTAAAATAATGTCATTGCATGAAGTCAGACATGAGTGAGTATGATTTCATGTTAACTCATGATGCATTCATGGATGAAATAATGCAAGAATCATAATGAACTCATGAATCATGCATGAAGTAATGCATAATAACTACATGATTCATGTCCCCTTATTATGAAGTGTTACCGAAATTTGTTTTGTGGCTGCAGTATGAACTGTAATGGTAATTCTTTGCAAATAATTCATCTCAGAGATAATGAATACCTGAAAGGTTAAGTACAGTAAGCTTGATGACCCTATTTGGAACAGAAAGACTGAGGAAGTCAGAATGACCTAATGCAGCTGGTAAGTATACAGCCATTGTTCCTGTGGAAACATTATAACAGAATGTCCTCTTTGCACTGTCTCCAAACCCAACATGTTAATCTTCAGGTCAGCGACACAGCCTGTGGCACTATAGTTAATTTTTAGTATCTACGGTCCTAGTACGGGCCCCAAACCAAGTTCCCGTTGAAAACCAAGCAGTCCAAAAGAAGCAGTTTCAATGGGTTTTGATGAGGTCTTTGTGCTTGTGGTCATTGGAGTGACTGTATGAGGTTTGTGAGGTTGTGGTTATTAAAGTGAGAGTATGAGGTCTGTGAGGTGGTGTTTATTGCTATGACTGCAGGAGGTCTCTGAGGCTGTTTTTATTGAGATATTGGTATTGTGTGTGTGGAGTTGTTGTTTGCAGGGTGACATCTGCATGTAACCGACTCATGTCACTCCTGCAGAGTCACCTCATGTTACACGACTCATGTGGATCCTGCAGACTCACCTCATGTAACCCGACTCATGTCGCTCCTGCAGACTCACCTCATGTTTTCGACTCATGTCGCTCCTGCAAACTCACCTCATGTTATCGACTCGTGTCGCTCCAGCAGACTCACCTCATGTTGCCCGACTCATGTTGCTCCTGCAGACTCAGCTCATGTAACCCGACTCATGTCGCTCATGCAGACTCACTTCATGTTACCGACTCATGTCGCTCCTGCAGACCCACCTCACGTTACCCGACTCATGTCGCTCCTGCAGACTCACCTCATGTTACCCGACTCATGTGGATCCTCCAGACTCACCTCATGTTAGCCGACTCATGTCGCTCCTGCAGACTCACCTCATGTTATCGACTCATGTGGATCCTGCAGACTCACCTCATGTTACCGACTCATGTCGCTCCTGCAAACTCACCTCATGTTTCCGACTCATGTCCTTCACCTTGAGACTCACCTCATGTTACCCGACTCATGTCGCTCTTGCAGACTCACCTCATGTTACCCGACTCATGTCGCTCTAGCAGACTCACCTCATGTTACCCGACTCATGCCGCTCATGCAGACTCACTTCATGTTACCGACTCATGTCGCTCCTGCAGACCCACCTCACGTTACCCGACTCATGTGGATCCTCCAGACTCACCTCATGTTACGACTCATGTCGCTCCTGCAGACTCACCTCATGTAACCCGACTCATGTGGATCCTGCGGACTCACCTCATGTCACCAACTCATGTCGCTCCTGCAGACTCACCTCATGTTACCCGACTCATGTCACTCCTGCAGACTCACCTCATGTTACCGACTCATGTCGCTTCTGCAGACTCACCTCATGTTACCGACTCATGTCGCTTCTGCAGAATTACCTCATGTTACCCGACTCATGTCGCTCCTGCAGACTCACCTCATGTTACCGACTCATGTGGATCCTCCAGACTCACCTCATGTTACCGACTCATGTCGCTCCTGCAGACTCACCTCATGTTACCCGACTCATGTGGATCCTCCAGACTCAACTCATGTTACCGACTCATGTCGCTCCTGCAGACTCACCTCATGTAACCCGACTCATGTGGATCCTGCCGACTCACCTAATGTTACCGACTCATGTCGCTCCTGCAGACTCACCTCATGTTACCCGACTCATGTCACTCCTGCAAACTCACCTCATGTTACCGACTCATGTCGCTCCTGCAGACTCACCTCATGTTACGCGACGCATGTGGATCCTCCAGACTCACCTCATGTTACCGACTCATGTCGCTCCTGCAGACCCACCTCACGTTACCCGACTCATGTCACTCCTGCAGACTCACCTCATGTTACCCGACTCATGTCGCTCCTGCAGACTCACCTCATGTTACCCGACTCATGTCGCTCCTGCAGACTCACCTCATGTTGCCCGACTCATGTCGCTCCTGCAGACTCACCTCATGTTACCCGACTCATGTCGCTCCTGCAGACTCACCTCATGTTACCCGACTCATGACGCTCCTGCAGAATCACCTCATGTTACCCGACTCATGTCGCTCCTGCAGAATCACCTCATGTTACCCGACTCATGTCGCTCCTGCCGACTCACCTCATGTTACCGATTCATGTCGCTCCTGCAGACTCACCTCATGTTACCGACTCATGTCACTCCTGCAGAATCACCTCATGTTACCCGACTCATGTCAGTCCTGCAGACTCACCTCATGTTACCCGACTCATGTCGCTCCTGCAGACTCACCTCATGTTCCCTGACTCATGTGGATCCTCCAGACTCACCTTATGTTACCCGACTCATGTCGCTCCTGCAGACTCACCTCATCTTACCCGACTCATGTGGATCCTCCAGACTCACCTCATGTTACCAGACTCATGTTGCCCCAGCAGACTCACCTCATGTTACCCGACTCATGTCACTCCTGCAGACTCACCTCATGTAAAGCGACTCATGTTGCCCCTGCAGACTCACCTCATGTTACCCGACTCATGTCGCTCCTGCAGACTCACCTCATGTTACCGACTCATGTCACTCCTGCAGACTCACCTCATGTTACCCGACTCATGTCGCTTCTGCAGACTCACCTCATGTTGCCCGACTCATGTCGCTTCTGCAGAATCACCTCATGTTACCCGACTCATGTCGCTCCTGCAGACTCATCCCATGTTACCCGACTCATGTCGCTCCTGCAGACTCATCTCATGTTACCGACTCATGTCACTCCTGCAGATTAACCTCATGTTACCCGACTCATGTCGCTCCTGCAGACTCATCTCGTGTTACCGACTCATGTCGCTCCTGCAGAATCACCTCATGTTACCCGACTAAAGTGGATCCTGCAGATTAACCTCATGTTACCCGACTCATGTTGCTCCTGCAAACTCACCTCATGTTACCCGACTCATGTCGCTTCTGCAGACTCACCTCATGTTACCGATTCATGTCGCTCCTGCAGACTCACCTCATGTTACCGACTCATGTCACTCCTGCAGAATCACCTCATGTTACCCGACTCATGTCACTCCTGCAGACTCACCTCATGTTACCCGACTCATGTCGCTCCTGCAGACTCACCTCATGTTCCCCGACTCATGTGGATCCTCCAGACTTACCTCATGTTACCCGACTCATGTGGATCATCCAGACTCACCTCATGTTACCCGACTCATGTTGCCCCTGCAGACTCACCTCATGTTACCCGAATCATGTCACTCCTGCAGACTCACCTCATGTAACGCAACTCATGTTGCCCCTGCAGACTCACCTCATGTTACCCGACTCATGTCGCTCCTGCAGACTCACCTCATGTTACCAACTCATGTCACTCCTGCAGACTCACCTCATGTTACCCGACTCATGACGCTCCTGCAGACTCACCTCATGTTACCAACTCATGTCACTTCTGCAGACTCACCTCATGTTACCGGCTCATGTCACTTCTGCAGACTCACCTCATGTTACCGACTCATGTCGCTCCTGCAGACTCACCGCATGTTAGCCGACTCATGTGGATCCTGCAGATTAACCTCATGTTACCCGACTCATGTCGCTCCTGCAGACTCATTTCGTGTTACCGACTACTGTCGCTCCTGCAGACTCACCTCATGTAACCCGACTCATGTCGCTCATGCAGACTCACCTCATGTTACAGACTCATGTCGCTCCTGCAGACTCACCTCATGTTACCCGACTCATGTCACTCCTGCAGACTCACCTCATGTTACCGACTCATGTCGCTCCTGCAGAATCATCTCATGTTACCCGACTCATGTCGCTCCTGCAGAATCACCTCATGTTACCCGACTCATGTCGCTCCTGCCGACTCACCTCATGTTACCGATTCATGTCGCTCCTGCAGACTCACCTCATGTTACCGACTCATGTCACTCCTGCAGAATCACCTCATGTTACCCGACTCATGTCACTCCTGCAGACTCACCTCATGTTACCCGACTCATGTCGCTCCTGCAGACTCACCTCATGTTCCCTGACTCATGTGGATCCTCCAGACTCACCTTATGTTACCCGACTCATGTCGCTCCTGCAGACTCACCTCATCTTACCCGACTCATGTGGATCCTCCAGACTCACCTCATGTTACCCGACTCATGTTGCCCCAGCAAACTCACCTCATGTTACCCGACTCATGTCACTCCTGCAGACTCACCTCATGTAAAGCGACTCATTTTGCCCCTGCAGACTCACCTCATGTTACCCGACTCATGTCGCTCCTGCAGACTCACCTCATGTTACCGACTCATGTCACTCCTGCAGACTCACCTCATGTTACCCGACTCATGTCGCTTCTGCAGACTCACCTCATGTTGCCCGACTCATGTCCCTTCTGCAGAATCACCTCATGTTACCCGACTCATGTCGCTCCTGCAGACTCATCCCATGTTACCCGACTCATGTCGCTCCTGCAGACTCATCTCATGTTACCGACTCATGTCACTCCAGCAGATTAACCTCATGTTACCCGACTCATGTCGCTCCTGCAGACTCATCTCGTGTTACCGACTCATGTCGCTCCTGCAGAATCACCTCATGTTACCCGACTCAAGTGGATCCTGCAGATTAACCTCATGTTACCCGACTCATGTTGCTCCTGCAAACTCACCTCATGTTACCCGACTCATGTCGCTTCTGCAGACTCGCCTCATGTTACCGATTCATGTCGCTCCTGCAGACTCACCTCATGTTACCGACTCATGTCACTCCTGCAGAATCACCTCATGTTACCCGACTCATGTCACTCCTGCAGACTCACCTCATGTTACCCGACTCATGTCGCTCCTGCAGACTCACCTCATGTTCCCCGACTCATGTGGATCCTCCAGACTTACCTCATGTTACCCGACTCATGTGGATCCTCCAGACTCACCTCATGTTACCCGACTCATGTTGCCCCTGCAGACTCACCTCATGTTACCCGACTCATGTCACTCCTGCAGACTCACCTCATGTAACGCAACTCATGTTGCCCCTGCAGACTCACCTCATGTTACCCGACTCATGTCGCTCCTGCAGACTCACCTCATGTTACCAACTCATGTCACTCCTGCAGACTCACCTCATGTTACCCGACTCATGACGCTCCTGCAGACTCACCTCATGTTACCGACTCATGTCACTTCTGCAGACTCACCTCATGTTACCGGCTCATGTCACTTCTGCAGACTCACCTCATGTTACCGACTCATGTCGCTCCTGCAGACTCACCGCATGTTAGCCGACTCATGTGGATCCTGCAGATTAACCTCATGTTACCCGACTCATGTGGATCCTGCAGATTAACCTCATGTTACCCGACTCATGTCGCTCCTGCAGACTCATCTCGTGTTACCGACTCATGTCGCTCCTGCAGACTCACCTCATGTAACCCGACTCATGTCGCTCATGCAGACTCACCTCATGTGACAGACTCATGTCGCTTCTGCACACTCTCACCTCATGTAACCCGACTCATGTCGCTCATGCAGACTCACCTCATGTTACCGACTCATGTTGCTTCTGCAGACTCACCTCATGTTACCGACTCATGTCGCTTCTGCAGACTCACCTCATGTTACCGACTCATGTCGCTCCTGCAGAATCACCTCATGTAACCCGACTCAAGTCGCTCATGCCGACTCACCTCATGTTACCCGACTCATGTCGCTCCTGCAGACTCACCTCATGTTACCGACTCATGTTGCTCCTGCAGAATCAACTCATGTCACCCGACTCATGTCGCCTATGCAGAATCACCTCATGTTCTCCGACTCATGTGGATCCTCCAGACTCACCTTATGTTACCCGACTCATGTCGCTCCTGCAGACTCACCTCATGTTACCCGACTCATGTGGATCCTCCAGACTCACCTCATGTTACCCGACTCATGTTGCCCCTGCAGACTCACCTCATGTTACCCGACTCATGTCACTCCTGCAGACTCACCTCATGTAACGCGACTCATGTTGCCCCTGCAGACTCACCTCATGTTACCCGACTCATGTCGCTCCTGCAGACTCACCTCATGTTACCGACTCATGTCACTCCTGCAGACTCACCTCATGTAACCCGACTCAAGTCGCTCATGCCGACTCACCTCATGTTACCCGACTCATGTCGCTCCTGCAGACTCACCTCATGTTACCGACTCATGTTGCTCCTGCAGAATCAACTCATGTCACCCGACTCATGTCGCCTATGCAGAATCACCTCATGTTCTCCGACTCATGTGGATCCTCCAGACTCACCTTATGTTACCCGACTCATGTCGCTCCTGCAGACTCACCTCATGTTACCCGACTCATGTGGATCCTCCAGACTCACCTCATGTTACCCGACTCATGTTGCCCCTGCAGACTCACCTCATGTTACCCGACTCATGTCACTCCTGCAGACTCACCTCATGTAACGCGACTCATGTTGCCCCTGCAGACTCACCTCATGTTACCCGACTCATGTCGCTCCTGCAGACTCACCTCATGTTACCGACTCATGTCACTCCTGCAGACTCACCTCATGTTACCCGACTCATGTCGCTCCTGTAGACTCACCTCATGTTACCGACTCATGTTGCTCCTGCAGAATCAACTCATGTCACCCGACTCATGTCGCCTATGCAGAATCACCTCATGTTCTCCGACTCATGTGGATCCTCCAGACTCACCTTATGTTACCCGACTAATGTCGCTCCTGCAGACTCACCTCATGTTACCCGACTCATGTGGATCCTCCAGACTCACCTCATGTTACCCGACTCATGTTGCCCCTGCAGACTCACCTCATGTTCCCCGACTCATGTCACTCCTGCAGACTCACCTCATGTAACGCGACTCATGTTGCCCTTGCAGACTCACCTCATGTTACCCGACTCATGTCGCTCCTGCAGACTCACCTCATGTTACCGACTCATGTCACTCCTGCAGACTCACCTCATGTTACCCGACTCATGTCGCTCCTGCAGACTCACCTCATGTTACCGACTCATGTCACTTCTGCAGACTCACCTCATGTTACCGACTCATGTCGCTTCTGCAGACTCACCTTATGTTGCCCGACTCATGTCGCCTTGCAGAATCACCTCATGTTACCCGACTCATGTCGCTCCTGCAGACTCACCCCATGTTACCCGACTCATGTCGCTCCTGCAGACTCACCTCATGTTACCGACTCATGTCGCTCCTCCAGACTCACCTCATGTTCGCCGACTCATGTCGCTCCTGCAGACTCACCTCATGTTACCGACTCATGTCGCTTTTGCAGACTCACCTCATGTTACCGACTCATGTCGCTCCTGCAGACTCACCTCATGTTACCCGACTCATGTGGATCCTGCAGATTAACCTCATGTTACCAAACTCATGTCGCTCCTGCAGACTCATCTAGTGTTACCGACTCATGTTGCTCCTGCAGAATCACCTCATGTTACCGACTCATGTGGATCCTGCAGATTAACCTCATGTTACCCGACTCATGTCGCTCCTGCAGACTCATCTCGTGTTACCGACTCATGTAGCTCCTGCAGACTCACCTCATGTAACCCGACTCATGTCGCTCATGCAGACTAACCTCATGTTACCGACATATGTCGCTTCTGCAGACTCACCTCATGTAACCCGACTCATGTCGCTCATGCAGACTCACCTCATGTTACCGATTCATGTCGCTTCTGCAGACTCACCTCATGTTCCCGACTCATGTCGCTTCTGCAGACTCACCTCATGTTACCGACTCATACCGCTCCTGCAGAATCACCTCATGTAACCCGACTCATGTCGCTCATGCAGACTCACCTCATGTTGCCCGACTCATGTCGCTTCTGCAGAATCACCTCATGTTACCCGACTCATGTCGCTCCTGCAGACTCACCTCATGTTACCGACTCATGTTGCCCCTGCAGACTCACCTCATGTTACCCGACTCATGTGGCTCCTGCAGAATCACCTCATGTTACCCGACTCATGTCACTCCTGCAGACTCACTTCATGTTACCCGACTCATGTCGCTCCTGCAGACTCACCTCATGTTACCGACTCATGTTGCTCCTGCAGAATCACCTCATGTTACCCGACTCATGTCGCTCCTTCAGACTCACCTCATGTTACCGATTCATGTCACTCCTGCAGAATCACCTCATGTTACCAGACTCATGTCACTCCTGCAGACTCACCTCATGTTACCCGACTCATGTCGCTCCTGCCGACTCACCTCATGTTCCCCGACTCATGTGGATCCTCCAGACTCTCCTTATGTTACCCGACTCATGTCGCTTCTGCAGACTCACCTCATGTTACCCGACTCATGTGGATCCTCCAGACTCACCTCATGTTGCCCCTGCAGACTCACCTCATGTTACCCAACTAATGTCACTCCTGCAGATTCACCTCATGTAACGCGACTCATGTTGCCCCTGCAGACTCACCTCATGTTACCCAACTCATGTCGCTCCTGCAGACTCACCTCATGTTACCGACTCATGTCACTCCTGCAGACTCACCTCATGTTACCCGACTCACGTCGCTCCTGCAGACTCACCTCATGTTACCCGACTCATGTCACTTCTGCAGACTCATTTCATGTTACCGACTCATGTCGCTTCTGCAGACTCACCTCATGTTGCCCGACTCATGTCGCTCCTGGAGACTCACCCCATGTTACCCGACTCATGTCGCTTTTGCAGACTCACCTCATGTTCGCCGACTCATGTCGCTCCTGCAGACTCACCTCATGTTACCGACTCATGTTGCTTCTGCAGACTCACCTCATGTTACCGACTCATGTCGCTTCTGCAGACTCACCTCATGTTACCGACTCATGTCGCTCCTGCAGACTCACCTCATGTTACCCGACTCATGTGGATCCTGCAGATTAACCTCATGTTACCAGACTCATGTCGCTCCTGCAGACTCATCTCGTGTTATCGACTCATGTCGCTCCTGCAGAATCACCTCATGTTTCCCGACTCATGTGGATCCTGCAGTTTAACCTCATGTTACCCGACTCATGTCGCTCCTGCAGACTCATCTCGTGTTACCGACTCATGTAGCTCCTGCAGACTCATCTCATGTAACCCGACTCATGTCGCTCATGCATACTCACCTCATTTACGACTTATGTTGCTTTTGCAGACTCACCTCATGTAACCCGACTCATGTCGCTCATGCAGACTCACCTCATGTTACCGACTCATGTCGCTTCTGCAGACTCACCTCATGTTCCCGACTCATGTTGCTTCTGCAGACTCACCTCATGTTACCGACTCATACCGCTCCTGCAGAATCACCTCATGTAACCCGACTCATGTCAATCATGCAGACTCACCTCATGTTGCCCGACTCATGTCGCATCTGCAGAATCACCTCATGTTACCCGACTCATGTCGCTCCTGCAGGCTCACCCCATGTTACCCGACTCATGTCGCTCCTGCAGACTCACCTCATGTTCGCCAACTCATGTCGCTCCTGCAGACTCACCTCATGTTACCGACTCATGTCACTCCTGCAGACTCACCTCATGTTACCCGACTCACGTCGCTCCTGCAGACTCACCTCATGTTACCCGACTCATGTCACTTCTGCAGACTCACCTCATGTAACCGACTCATGTTGCTTCTGCAGACTCACCCCATGTTACCCGACTCATGTCGCTTCTGCAGACTCACCTCATGTTACCGACTCATGTCACTCCTGCAGACTCACCTCATGTTACCCGAGTCATGTCGCTCCTCCAGACTCACCTCATGTTCGCCGACTCATGTCGCTCCTGCAGACTTACCTCATGTTACCGACTCATGTCGCTTCTGCAGACTCACCTCATGTTACCGACTCATGTTGCTCCTGCAGACTCACCTCATGTTACCCGACTCATGTGGATCCTGCAGATTAACCTCATGTTACCCGACTCATGTCGCTCCTGCAGACTCATCTCGTGTTACCGACTCATGTAGCTCCTGCAGACTCACCTCATGTAACCCGACTCATGTCGCTCATGCAGACTCACCTCATTTTACCGACTTATGTCGCTTCTGCAGACTCACCTCATGTAACCCGACTCATGTCGCTCATGCAGACTCATCCATGTTACCGACTTATGTCGCTTCTGCAGACTCACCTCATGTTCCCGACTCATGTTGCTTCTGCAGACTCACCTCATGTTACCGACTCATACCGCTCCTGCAGAATCACCTCATGTAACCCGACTCATGTCGCTCATGCAGACTCACCTCATGTTGCCCGACTCATGTCGCTTCTGCAGAATCACCTCATGTTACCCGACTCATGTCGCTCCTGCAGACTCACCCCATGTTACCCGACTCATGTCGCTCCTGCAGACTCACCTCATGTTACCGACTCATGTCACTCCTGCAGACTCACCTCATGTTACCCGACTCATGTCGCTCCTCCAGACTCACCTCATGTTCGCCGACTCATGTCGCTCCTGCAGAATCACCTCATGTTACCGACTCATGTCGCTTCTGCAGACTCACCTCATGTTACCCGACTCATGTCGCTCCTGCAGACTCACCTCATGTTACCTGACTCATGTGGATCCTGCAGATTAACCTCATGTTACCCAACTCATGTCGCTCCTGCAGACTCATCTCGTGTTCCCGACTCATGTCGCTCATGCAGACTCACCTCATGTTACCGACTCATGTCGCTTCTGCAGACTCACCTCATGTAACCCGACTCATGTCGCTCATGCAGACTCACCTCATGTTACCGACTCATGTCGCTTCTGCAGACTCACCTCATGTTACCGACTCATGTCGCTTCTGCAGAATCACGTCATGTCACCCGACTCATGTCGCTTCTGCCGAATCACCTCATGTAACCCGACTCATGTCGCTCCTGCCGACTCACCACGTTACCGACTCATGTTGCCCCTGCAGACTCACCTCATGTTACCCGACTCATGTCGCTCCTGCAGACTCACCTCATGTTACCCGACTCATGGTGCTTCTACAGAATCACGTCATGTTACCCGACTCATGTCGCTCCTGCAGACTCACCTCATGTTACCGACTTAGTCGCTCCTGCAGACTCACGTCATGTTACCCGACTCATGTCGCTTCTGCAGAATCACGTCATGTCACCCGACTCATGTCGCTTCTGCAGAATCACCTCATGTTACCCGACTCATGTCGCTCCTGCGGACTCACCTCATGTTACCGACTCATGTTGCTCCTGCAGACTCACCTCATGCTACCGACTCATGTCGCTTCTGCAGAATCACGTCATGTTACCGACTCATGTCGCTCCTGCTGACTCACCTCATGTTACCCGACTCATGTCGCTCCTGCAGACTCACCTCATGTTACCGACTTATGTCGCTTCTGCAGACTCACCTCATGTTCCCGACTCATGTTGCTTCTGCAGACTCACCTCATGTTACCCGACTCATGTCGCTCCTGCCGACTCACCTCATGTTACCGACTCATGTCGCTCCTGCAGACTCACCTCATGCTACCGACTCATGTCGCTTCTGCAGAATCACGTCATGTTACCGACTCATGTCGCTCCTGCCGACTCACCTCATGTTACCGACTAATGTCGCTCCTGCAGACTCACCTCATGTTACCGACTCATGTCGCTTCTGCAGAATCACGTCATGTCACCCGACTCATGTCGCTTCTGCAGAATCACCTCATGTTACCGACTCATGTCGCTTCTGCAGAATCACATCATGTCACCCGACTCATGTCGCTTCTGCAGACTCACCTAATGTTACCGACTCATGTCACCCGACTCATGTCGCTTCTGCAGAATCACCTCATGTTACCGACTCATGTCGCTTCTGCAGAATCACCTTATGTTACCGACTCATGTCGCTCATGCAGACTCACCTCATGTTACCCGACTCATGTCACTTCTGCAGAATCACCTCATGTTACCGACTCATGTCGCTTCTACAGAATCACATCATGTCACCCGACTCATGTCGCTTCTGCAGACTCACCTCATGTTTCCGACTCATGTCGCTTCTGCAGAATCACATCATGTCACCCGACTCATGTCGCTTCTGCAGAATCACCTCATGTTACCGACTCATGTCGCTTCTGCAGAATCACGTCATGTTACCGACTCATGTCGCTCATGCAGACTCACCTCATGTTACCCGACTCATGTGGATCCTGCAGACTCACCTCATGTTACCGACTCATACCGCTCCTGCAGAATCACCTCATGTAACCCGACTCATGTCGCTCATGCAGACTCACCTCCTGTTGCCCGACTCATGTCGCATCTGCAGAATCACCTCATGTTACCCGACTCATGTCGCTCCTGCAGGCTCACCCCATGTTACCCGACTCATGTCGCTCCTGCAGACTCAACTCATGTTCCCGACTCATGTCACTCCTGCAGACTCACCTCATGTTACCCGACTCATGTCGCTCCTCCAGACTCACCTCATATTCGCCGACTCATGTCGCTCCTGCAGACTCACCTCATGTTACCGACTCATGTCACTCCTGCAGACTCACCTCATGTTACCCGACTCATGTTGCTCCTCCAGACTCACCTCATGTTCGCCGACTCATGTCGCTCCTGCAGACTCACCTCATGTTACCGACTCATGTCTCTTCTGCAGACTCACCTCATGTTACCGACTCATGTCGCTCCTGCAGACTCACCTCATGATACCCGACTCATGTGGATCCTGCAGATTAACCTCATGTTACCCGACTCATGTCGCTCCCGCAGACCCATCTCGTGTTATCGACTCACGTCGCTCCTGCAGACTCACCTCATTTTACCCGACTCATGTCACTTCTGCAGACTCACCTCATGTTACCTGACTCATGTCGCTTCTGCAGAATCACCTCATGTCACCTGACTCATGTCGCTTCTGCAGACTCACCACGTTACCGACTCATGTTGCCCCTGCAGACTCACCTCATGTTACCGACTCATACCGCTCCTGCAGAATCACCTCATGTAACCCGACTCATGTCGCTCATGCAGACTCACCTCCTGTTGCCCGACTCATGTCGCATCTGCAGACTCACCTCATGTTACCCGACTCATGTCGCTCCTGCAGACTCACCCCATGTTACCCGACTCATGTCGCTCCTGCAGACTCACCTCATTTTACCGACTCATGTCACTCCTGCAGACTCACCTCATGTTACCCGACTCATGTTGCTCCTCCAGACTCACCTCATGTTCGCCGACTCATGTCGCTCCTGCAGACTCACCTCATGTTACCGACTCATGTCACTCCTGCAGACTCACCTCATGTTACCCGACTCACGTCGCTCCTGCAGACTCACCTCATTTTACCCGACTCATGTCACTTCTGCAGACTCACCTCATGTTACCGACTCATGTCGCTTCTGCAGACTCACCTCATGTTACCGACTCATGTCGCTCCTGCAGAATCACGTCATGTCACCCGACTCATGTGGCTTCTGGCGAATCACCTCATGTAACCCGACTCATGTCACTCCTGCAGACTCACCTCATGTTACCCGACTCATGTTGCTCCTCCAGACTCACCTCATGTTCGCCGACTCATGTCGCTCCTGCAGACTCACCTCATGTTACCGACTCATGTCTCTTCTGCAGACTCACCTCATGTTACCGACTCATGTCGCTCCTGCAGACTCACCTCATGATACCCGACTCATGTGGATCCTGCAGATTAACCTCATGTTACCCGACTCATGTCGCTCCCGCAGACCCATCTCGTGTTATCGACTCATGTCGCTCCTGCAGAATCACCTCATGTCACCCGACTCATGTGGATCCTGCAGATTAACCTCATGTTACCCGACTCATGTCGCTCCTGCAGACTCATCTCGTGTTACCGACTCATGTAGCTCCTGCAGACTCACCTCATGTAACCCGACTCATGTCGCTCATGCAGACTCACCTCATTTTACCGACTTATGTCGCTTCTGCAGACTCACCTCATGTTCCCGACTCATGTTGCTTCTGCAGACTCACCTCATGTTACCGACTCATACCGCTCCTGCAGAATCACCTCATGTAACCCGACTCATGTCGCTCATGCAGACTCACCTCATGTTACCCGACTCATGTCGCTCCTGCAGAATCACCTCATGTTACCGACTCATGTCGCTTCTGCAGACTCACCTCATGTTACCCGACTCATGACGCTCCTGCAGACTCACCTCATGTTACCTGACTCATGTGGATCCTGCAGATTAACCTCATGTTACCCAACTCATGTCGCTCCTGCAGACTCATCTCGTGTTACCGACTCATGTCGCTCCTGCAGAATCACCTCATGTTACCTGACTCATGTGGATCCTGCAGAATCACCTCATGTTACCCGACTCATGTCGCTCCTGCAGACTCATCTCGTGTTACCGACTCATGTAGCTCCTGCAGACTCACCTCATGTAACCCGACTCATGTCGCTCATGCAGACTCACCTCATGTTACCGACTCATGTTGCTTCTGCAGACTCACCTCATGTAACCCGACTCATGTCGCTCATGCAGACTCACCTCATGTTACTGACTCATGTCGCTTCTGCAGACTCACCTCATGTTCCACGACTCATGTGGATCCTCCAGACTTACCTCATGTTACCCGACTCATGTGGATCCTCCAGACTCACCTCATGTTACCCGACTCATGTTGCCCCTGCAGACTCACCTCATGTTACCCGACTCATGTCACTCCTGCAGACTCACCTCATGTAACGCAACTCATGTTGCCCCTGCAGACTCACCTCATGTTACCCGACTCATGTCGCTCCTGCAGACTCACCTCATGTTACCAACTCATGTCACTCCTGCAGACTCACCTCATGTTACCCGACTCATGACGCTCCTGCAGACTCACCTCATGTTACCGACTCATGTCACTTCTGCAGACTCACCTCATGTTACCGGCTCATGTCACTTCTGCAGACTCACCTCATGTTACCGACTCATGTCGCTCCTGCAGACTCACCGCATGTTAGCCGACTCATGTGGATCCTGCAGATTAACCTCATGTTACCCGACTCATGTGGATCCTGCAGATTAACCTCATGTTACCTGACTCATGTCGCTCCTGCAGACTCATCTCGTGTTACCGACTCATGTCGCTCCTGCAGACTCACCTCATGTAACCCGACTCATGTCGCTCATGCAGACTCACCTCATGTGACAGACTCATGTCGCGTCTGCACACTCTCACCTCATGTAACCCGACTCATGTCGCTCATGCAGACTCACCTCATGTTACCGACTCATGTTGCTTCTGCAGACTCACCTCATGTTACCGACTCATGTCGCTTCTGCAGACTCACCTCATGTTACCGACTCATGTCGCTCCTGCAGAATAACCTCATGTAACCCGACTCATGTCGCTCATGCAGACTCACCTCATGTTACCCGACTCATGTCGCTCCTGCAGACTCACCTCATGTTACCGACTCATGTTGCTCCTGCAGAATCAACTCATGTCACCCGACTCATGTCGCCTATGCAGAATCACCTCATGTTCTCCGACTCATGTGGATCCTCCAGACTCACCTTATGTTACCCGACTCATGTCGCTCCTGCAGACTCACCTCATGTTACCCGACTCATGTGGATCCTCCAGACTCACCTCATGTTACCCGACTCATGTTGCCCCTGCAGACTCACCTCATGTTACCCGACTCATGTCACTCCTGCAGACTCACCTCATGTAACGCGACTCATGTTGCCCCTGCAGACTCACCTCATGTTACCCGACTCATGTCGCTCCTGCAGACTCACCTCATGTTACCGACTCATGTCACTCCTGCAGACTCACCTCATGTAACCCGACTCAAGTCGCTCATGCCGACTCACCTCATGTTACCCGACTCATGTCGCTCCTGCAGACTCACCTCATGTTACCGACTCATGTTGCTCCTGCAGAATCAACTCATGTCACCCGACTCATGTCGCCTATGCAGAATCACCTCATGTTCTCCGACTCATGTGGATCCTCCAGACTCACCTTATGTTACCCGACTCATGTCGCTCCTGCAGACTCACCTCATGTTACCCGACTCATGTGGATCCTCCAGACTCACCTCATGTTACCCGACTCATGTTGCCCCTGCAGACTCACCTCATGTTACCCGACTCATGTCACTCCTGCAGACTCACCTCATGTAACGCGACTCATGTTGCCCCTGCAGACTCACCTCATGTTACCCGACTCATGTCGCTCCTGCAGACTCACCTCATGTTACCGACTCATGTCACTCCTGCAGACTCACCTCATGTTACCCGACTCATGTCGCTCCTGTAGACTCACCTCATGTTACCGACTCATGTTGCTCCTGCAGAATCAACTCATGTCACCCGACTCATGTCGCCTATGCAGAATCACCTCATGTTCTCCGACTCATGTGGATCCTCCAGACTCACCTTATGTTACCCGACTAATGTCGCTCCTGCAGACTCACCTCATGTTACCCGACTCATGTGGATCCTCCAGACTCACCTCATGTTACCCGACTCATGTTGCCCCTGCAGACTCGCCTCATGTTCCCCGACTCATGTCACTCCTGCAGACTCACCTCATGTAACGCGACTCATGTTGCCCTTGCAGACTCACCTCATGTTACCCGACTCATGTCGCTCCTGCAGACTCACCTCATGTTACCGACTCATGTCACTCCTGCAGACTCACCTCATGTTACCCGACTCATGTCGCTCCTGCAGACTCACCTCATGTTACCGACTCATGTCACTTCTGCAGACTCACCTCATGTTACCGACTCATGTCGCTTCTGCAGACTCACCTTATGTTGCCCGACTCATGTCGCCTTGCAGAATCACCTCATGTTACCCGACTCATGTCGCTCCTACAGACTCACCCCATGTTACCCGACTCATGTCGCTCCTGCAGACTCACCTCATGTTACCGACTCATGTCGCTCCTCCAGACTCACCTCATGTTCACCGACTCATGTCGCTCCTGCAGACTCACCTCATGTTACCGACTCATGTCGCTTTTGCAGACTCACCTCATGTTACCGACTCATGTCGCTCCTGCAGACTCACCTCATGTTACCCGACTCATGTGGATCCTGCAGATTAACCTCATGTTACCAAACTCATGTCGCTCCTGCAGACTCATCTAGTGTTACCGACTCATGTTGCTCCTGCAGAATCACCTCATGTTACCGACTCATGTGGATCCTGCAGATTAACCTCATGTTACCCGACTCATGTCGCTCCTGCAGACTCATCTCGTGTTACCGACTCATGTAGCTCCTGCAGACTCACCTCATGTAACCCGACTCATGTCGCTCATGCAGACTCACCTCATGTTACCGACATATGTCGCTTCTGCAGACTCACCTCATGTAACCCGACTCATGTCGCTCATGCAGACTCACCTCATGTTACCGATTCATGTCGCTTCTGCAGACTCACCTCATGTTCCCGACTCATGTCGCTTCTGCAGACTCACCTCATGTTACCGACTCATACCGCTCCTGCAGAATCACCTCATGTAACCCGACTCATGTCGCTCATGCAGACTCACCTCATGTTGCCCGACTCATGTCGCTTCTGCAGAATCACCTCATGTTACCCGACTCATGTCGCTCCTGCAGACTCACCTCATGTTACCGACTCATGTTGCCCCTGCAGACTCACCTCATGTTACCCGACTCATGTGGCTCCTGCAGAATCACCTCATGTTACCCGACTCATGTCACTCCTGCAGACTCACTTCATGTTACCCGACTCATGTCGCTCCTGCAGACTCACCTCATGTTACCGACTCATGTTGCTCCTGCAGAATCACCTCATGTTACCCGACTCATGTCGCTCCTTCAGACTCACCTCATGTTACCGATTCATGTCACTCCTGCAGAATCACCTCATGTTACCAGACTCATGTCACTCCTGCAGACTCACCTCATGTTACCCGACTCATGTCGCTCCTGCCGACTCACCTCATGTTCCCCGACTCATGTGGATCCTCCAGACTCTCCTTATGTTACCCGACTCATGTCGCTTCTGCAGACTCACCTCATGTTACCCGACTCATGTGGATCCTCCAGACTCACCTCATGTTGCCCCTGCAGACTCACCTCATGTTACCCAACTAATGTCACTCCTGCAGATTCACCTCATGTAACGCAACTCATGTTGCCCCTGCAGACTCACCTCATGTTACCCAACTCATGTCGCTCCTGCAGACTCACCTCATGTTACCGACTCATGTCACTCCTGCAGACTCACCTCATGTTACCCGACTCACGTCGCTCCTGCAGACTCACCTCATGTTACCCGACTCATGTCACTTCTGCAGACTCATTTCATGTTACCGACTCATGTCGCTTCTGCAGACTCACCTCATGTTGCCCGACTCATGTCGCTCCTGGAGACTCACCCCATGTTACCCGACTCATGTCGCTTTTGCAGACTCACCTCATGTTCGCCGACTCATGTCGCTCCTGCAGACTCACCTCATGTTACCGACTCATGTTGCTTCTGCAGACTCACCTCATGTTACCGACTCATGTCGCTTCTGCAGACTCACCTCATGTTACCGACTCATGTCGCTCCTGCAGACTCACCTCATGTTACCCGACTCATGTGGATCCTGCAGATTAACCTCATGTTACCAGACTCATGTCGCTCCTGCAGACTCATCTCGTGTTATCGACTCATGTCGCTCCTGCAGAATCACCTCATGTTTCCCGACTCATGTGGATCCTGCAGTTTAACCTCATGTTACCCGACTCATGTCGCTCCTGCAGACTCATCTCGTGTTACCGACTCATGTAGCTCCTGCAGACTCATCTCATGTAACCCGACTCATGTCGCTCATGCATACTCACGTCATTTACGACTTATGTTGCTTTTGCAGACTCACCTCATGTAACCCGACTCATGTCGCTCATGCAGACTCACCTCATGTTACCGACTCATGTCGCTTCTGCAGACTCACCTCATGTTCCCGACTCATGTTGCTTCTGCAGACTCACCTCATGTTACCGACTCATACCGCTCCTGCAGAATCACCTCATGTAACCCGACTCATGTCAATCATGCAGACTCACCTCATGTTGCCTGACTCATGTGGATCCTGCAGATTAACCTCATGTTACCCAACTCATGTCGCTCATGCAGACTCACCTCATGTTACCGACTCATGTGGATCCTGCAGATTAACCTCATGTTACCCGACTCATGTCGCTCCTGCAGACTCATCTCGTGTTACCGACTCATGTAGCTCCTGCAGACTCACCTCATGTAACCCGACTCATGTCGCTCATGCAGACTCACCTCATTTTACCGACTTATGTAGCTTCTGCAGACTCACCTCATGTAACCCGACTCATGTCGCTCCTGCAGACTCACCTCATGTTACCGACTTATGTCGCTTCTGCAGACTCACCTCATGTTCCCGACTCATGTTGCTTCTGCAGACTCACCTCATGTTACCGACTCATACCGCTCCTGCAGAATCACCTCATGTAACCCGACTCATGTCGCTCATGCAGACTCACCTCATGTTGCCCGACTCATGTCGCTTCTGCAGAATCACCTCATGTTACCCGACTCATGTCGCTCCTGCAGACTCACCCCATGTTACCCGACTCATGTCGCTCCTGCAGACTCACCTCATGTTACCGACTCATGTCACTCCTGCAGACTCACCTCATGTTACCCGACTCATGTCGCTCCTCCAGACTCACCTCATGTTCGCCGACTCATGTCGCTCCTGCAGAATCACCTCATGTTACCGACTCATGTCGCTTCTGCAGACTCACCTCATGTTACCCGACTCACGTCTCTCCTGCAGACTCACCTCATGTTACCTGACTCATGTGGATCCTGCAGATTAACCTCATGTTACCCAACTCATGTCGCTCCTGCAGACTCATCTCGTGTTACCGACTCATGTAGCTCCTGCAGACTCACCTCATGTTACCGACTCATGTTGCTTCTGCAGACTCACCTCATGTAACCCGACTCATGTCGCTCATGCAGACTCACCTCATGTTACCGACTCATGTCGCTTCTGCAGACTCACCTCATGTAACCCGACTCATGTCGCTCATGCAGACTCACCTCATGTTACCGACTCATGTCGCTTCTGCAGACTCACCTCATGTTACCGACTCATGTCGCTTCTGCAGAATCACGTCATGTCACCCGACTCATGTCGCTTCTGCCGAATCACCTCATGTAACCCGACTCATGTCGCTCCTGCCGACTCACCACGTTACCGACTCATGTTGCCCCTGCAGACTCACCTCATGTTACCCGACTCATGTCGCTCCTGCAGACTCACCTCATGTTACCCGACTCATGGTGCTTCTACAGAATCACGTCATGTTACCCGACTCATGTCGCTCCTGCAGACTCACCTCATGTTACCGACTTAGTCGCTCCTGCAGACTCACGTCATGTTACCCGACTCATGTCGCTTCTGCAGAATCACGTCATGTCACCCGACTCATGTCGCTTCGGCAGAATCACCTCATGTTACCCGACTCATGTCGCTCCTGCCGACTCACCTCATGTTACCGACTCATGTCTCTCCTGCAGACTCACCTCATGCTACCGACTCATGTCGCTTCTGCAGAATCACTTCATGTTACCGACTCATGTCGCTCCTGCTGACTCACCTCATGTTACCGACTCATGTCGCTCCTGCAGACTCACCTCATGTTACCGACTCATGTCGCTTCTGCAGAATCACGTCATGTCACCCGACTCATGTCGCTTCTGCAGGATCACCTCATGTTACCCGACTCATGTCGCTCCTGCCGACTCACCTCATGTTACCGACTCATGTCGCTCCTGCAGACTCACCTCATGCTACCGACTCATGTCGCTTCTGCAGAATCACGTCATATTACCGACTCATGTCGCTCCTGCCGACTCACCTCATGTTACCGACTCATGTCGCTCCTGCAGACTCACCTCATGTTACCGACTCATGTCGCTTCTGCAGAATCACGTCATGTCACCCGACTCATGTCGCTTCTGCAGAGTCACCTCATGTTACCGACTCATGTCGCTTCTGCAGAATCACATCATGTCACCCGACTCATGTCGCTTCTGCAGACTCACCTAATGTTACCGACTCATGTCAACCGACTCATGTCGCTTCTGCAGAATCACCTCATGTTACCGACTCATGTCGCTTCTGCAGAATCACCTTATGTTACCGACTCATGTCGCTCATGCAGACTCACCTCATGTTACCCGACTCATGTCACTTCTGCAGAATCACCTCATGTTACCGACTCATGTCGCTTCTGCAGAATCACATCATGTCACCCGACTCATGTCGCTTCTGCAGACTCACCTCATGTTTCCGACTCATGTCGCTTCTGCAGAATCACATCATGTCACCCGACTCATGTCGCTTCTGCAGAATCACCTCATGTTACCGACTCATGTCGCTTCTGCAGAATCACGTCATGTTACCGACTCATGTCGCTCATGCAGACTCACCTCATGTTACCCGACTCATGTGGATCCTGCAGACTCACCTCATGTTACCGACTCATACCGCTCCTGCAGAATCACCTCATGTAACCCGACTCATGTTGCTCATGCAGACTCACCTCATGTTGCCCGACTCATGTCGCATCTGCAGAATCACCTCATGTTACCCGACTCATGTCGCTCCTGCAGGCTCACCCCATGTTACCCGACTCATGTCGCTCCTGCAGACTCACCTCATGTTACCGACTCATGTCACTCCTGCAGACTCCTCCATGTTACCCGACTCATGTCGCTCCTCCAGACTCACCTCATATTCGCCGACTCATGTCGCTCCTGCAGACTCACCTCATGTTACCGACTCATGTCACTCCTGCAGACTCACCTCATGTTACCCGACTCATGTTGCTCCTCCAGACTCACCTCATGTTTGCCGACTCATGTCACTCCTGCAGACTCACCTCATGTTACCGACTCATGTCTCTTCTGCAGACTCACCTCATGTTACCGACTCATGTCGCTCCTGCAGACTCACCTCATGATACCCGACTCATGTGGATCCTGCAGGTTAACCTCATGTTATCCAACTGATGTCGCTCCCGCAGACCCATCTCGTGTTATCGACTCATGTCGCTCATGCAGACTCACCTCATTTTATCCGACTCATGTCACTTCTGCAGACTCACCTCATGTTACCGACTCATTTCGCTTCTGCAGACTCACCTCATGTTGCCCGACTCATGTCGCTTCTGCAGACTCACCTCATGTTCCCGACTCATGTTGCTTCTGCAGACTCACCTCATGTTACCGACTCATACCGCTCCTGCAGAATCACCTCATGTAACCCGACTCATGTCGCTCATGCAGACTCACCTCATGTTGCCCGACTCATGTCGCATCTGCAGAATCACCTCATGTTACCCGACTCATGTCGCTCCTGCAGGCTCACCCCATGTTACCCGACTCATGTCGCTCCTGCAGACTCAACTCATGTTCCCGACTCATGTCACTCCTGCAGACTCACCTCATGTTACCCGACTCATGTCGCTCCTCCAGACTCACCTCATATTCGCCGACTCATGTCGCTCCTGCAGACTCACCTCATGTTACCGACTCATGTCACTCCTGCAGACTCACCTCATGTTACCCGACTCACGTCGCTCCTGCAGACTCACCTCATTTTACCCGACTCATGTCACTTCTGCAGACTCACCTCATGTTTCCGACTCATGTCGCTTCTGCAGACTCACCTCATGTTGCCCGACTCATGTCGCTCCTGCAGACTCACCCCATGTTACCCGACTCATGTCGCTCCTGCAGACTCACCTCATTTTACCGACTCATGTCACTCCTGCAGACTCACCTCATGTTACCCGACTCATGTTGCTCCTCCAGACTCACCTCATGTTCGCCGACTCATGTCGCTCCTGCAGACTCACCTCATGTTACCGACTCATGTCTCTTCTGCAGACTCACCTCATGTTACCGACTCATGTCGCTCCTGCAGACTCACCTCATGATACCCGACTCATGTGGATCCTGCAGATTAACCTCATGTTACCCGACTCATGTCGCTCCCGCAGACCCATCTCGTGTTATCGACTCATGTCGCTCCTGCAGAATCACCTCATGTCACCCGACTCATGTGGATCCTGCAGATTAACCTCATGTTACCCGACTCATGTCGCTCCTGCAGACTCATCTCGTGTTACCGACTCATGTAGCTCCTGCAGACTCACCTCATGTAACCCGACTCATGTCGCTCATGCAGACTCACCTCATGTTACCGACTCATGTTGCTTCTGCAGACTCACCTCATGTTACCGACTCATACCGCTCCTGCAGAATCACCTCATGTAACCCGACTCATGTCGCTCATGCAGACTCACCTCATGTTACCCGACTCATGTCGCTCCTGCAGAATCACCTCATGTTACCGACTCATGTCGCTTCTGCAGACTCACCTCATGTTACCCGACTCATGACGCTCCTGCAGACTCACCTCATGTTACCTGACTCATGTGGATCCTGCAGATTAACCTCATGTTACCCAACTCATGTCGCTCCTGCAGACTCATCTCGTGTTACCGACTCATGTCGCTCCTGCAGAATCACCTCATGTTACCCGACTCATGTGGATCCTGCAGAATCACCTCATGTTACCCGACTCATGTCGCTCCTGCAGACTCATCTCGTGTTACCGACTCATGTAGCTCCTGCAGACTCACCTCATGTAACCCGACTCATGTCGCTCATGCAGACTCACCTCATGTTACCGACTCATGTTGCTTCTGCAGACTCACCTCATGTAACCCGACTCATGTCGCTCATGCAGACTCACCTCATGTTACTGACTCATGTCGCTTCTGCAGACTCACCTCATGTTACCGACTCATGTCGCTTCTGCAGAATCACGTCATGTCACCCGACTCATGTGGCTTCTGCCGAATCACCTCATGTAACCCGACTCATGTCGCTCCTGCAGACTCACCACATGTTACCGACTCATGTTGCTCCTCCAGACTCACCTCATGTTTACCGACTCATGTCGCTCCTGCAGACTCACCTCATGTTACCGACTCATGTCTCTTCTGCAGACTCACCTCATGTTACCGACTCATGTCGCTCCTGCAGACTCACCTCATGATACCCGACTCATGTGGATCCTGCAGGTTAACCTCATGTTACCCGACTGATGTCGCTCCCGCAGACCCATCTCGTGTTATCGACTCATGTCGCTCCTGCAGAATCACCTCATGTCACCCGACTCATGTGGATCCTGCAGATTAACCTCATGTTACCCGACTCATGTCGCTCCTGCAGACTCATCTCGTGTTACCGACTCATGTCGCTCATGCAGACTCACCTCATTTTACCGACTTATGTCGCTTCTGCAGACTCACCTCATGTTACCCGACTCATGTCGCTCCTGCAGACCCATCTCGTGTTATCGACTCATGTCGCTTCTGCAGAATCACCTCATGTTACCCGACTCATGTGGATCCTGCAGATTAACCTCATGTTACCCGACTCATGTCGCTCCTGCAGACTCATCTCGTGTTACCGACTCATGTAGCTCCTGCAGACTCACCTCATGTAACCCGACTCATGTCGCTCATGCAGACTCACCTCATTTTACCGACTTATGTCGCTTCTGCAGACTCACCTCATGTAACTCGACTCATGTCGCTCATGCAGACTCACCTCATGTTACCGACTTATGTCGCTTCTGCAGACTCACCTCATGTTCCCGACTCATGTTGCTTCTGCAGACTCACCTCATGTTACCGACTCATACCGCTCCTGCAGAATCACCTCATGTAACCCGACTCATGTCGCTCATGCAGACTCACCTCATGTTACCCGACTCATGTCGCTCCTGCAGAATCACCTCATGTTACCGACTCATGTCGCTTCTGCAGACTCACCTCATGTTACCCGACTCATGACGCTCCTGCAGACTCACCTCATGTTACCTGACTCATGTGGATCCTGCAGATTAACCTCATGTTACCCAACTCATGTCGCTCCTGCAGACTCATCTCGTGTTACCGACTCATGTCGCTCCTGCAGAATCACCTCATGTTACCCGACTCATGTGGATCCTGCAGATTAACCTCATGTTACCCGACTCATGTCGCTCCTGCAGACTCATCTCGTGTTACCGACTCATGTTGCTCCTGCAGACTCACCTCATGTAACCCGACTCATGTCGCTCATGCAGACTCACCTCATGTTACCGACTCATGTCGCTTCTGCAGACTCACCTCATGTAACCCGACTCATGTCGCTCATGCAGACTCACCTCATGTTACCGACTCATGTCGCTTCTGCAGACCCACCTCATGTTACCGACTCATGTCGCTTCTGCAGAATCACGTCATGTCACCCGACTCATGTGGCTTCTGCCGAATCACCTCATGTAACCCGACTCATGTCGCTCCTGCAGACTCACCACATGTTACCGACTCATGTTGCCCCTGCAGACTCACCTCATGTTACCCGACTCATGTCGCTCCTGCAGACTCACCTCATGTTACCCGACTCATGTTGCTTCTACAGAATAACGTCATGTTACCCGACTCATGTCGCTCCTGCAGACTCACCTCATGTTACCGACTTAGTCGCTCCTGCAGACTCACATCATGTTACCCGACTCATGTCGCTTCTGCAGAATCACGTCATGTCACCCGACTCATGTCGCTTCTGCAGAATCACCTCATGTTACCCGACTCCTGTCGCTCCTGCCGACTCACCTCATGTTACCAACTCATGTCGCTCCTGCAGACTCACCTCATGCTACCGACTCATGTCGCTTCTGCGGAATCACGTCATGTTACCCGACTCATGTCGCTCCTGCCGACTCACCTCATGTTACCGACTCATGTCGCTCCTGCAGACTCACCTCATGTTACCGACTCATGTCGCTTCTGCAGAATCACGTCATGTCACCCGACTCATGTCGCTTCTGCAGAATCACCTCATGTTACCGACTCATGTCGCGTCTGCAGAATCACATCATGTCACCCGACTCATGTCGCTTCTGCAGACTCACCTAATGCTACCGACTCATGTCACCCGACTCATGTCGCTTCTGCAGAATCACCTCATGTTACCGACTCATGTCGCTTCTGCAGAATCACCTTATGTTACCGACTCATGTCGCTCATGCAGACTCACCTCATGTTACCCGACTCATGTCACTTCTGCAGAATCACCTCATGTTACCAACTCATGTCGCTTCTGCAGAATCACATCATGTCACCCGACTCATGTCGCTTCTGCAGACTCACCTCATGTTTCCGACTCATGTCGCTTCTGCAGAATCAGATCATGTCACCCGACTCATGTCGCTTCTGCAGACTCACCTCATGTTACCGACTCATACCGCTCCTGCAGAATCACCTCATGTAACCCGACTCATGTCGCTCATGCAGACTCACCTCATGTTACCCGACTCATGTCGCTCCTGCAGAATCACCTCATGTTACCGACTCATGTCGCTTCTGCAGACTCACCTCATGTTACCGACTCATGTCGCTTCTGCAGAATCACGTCATGTTACCGACTCATGTCGCTTCTGCAGAATCACCTCATGTTACCCGACTCATGTCGCTCCTGCAGACTCACCCCATGTTACCCGACTCATGTCGCTCCTGCAGACTCACCTCATGTTGCCCGACTCATGTCACTCCTGCAGACTCACCTCATGTTACCAGACTCATGTCGCTCCTGCAGACTCACCCCATGTTACCCGACTCATGTCGCTCCTGCAGACTCACCTCATGTTACCGACTCATGTCACTCCTGCAGACTCACCTCATTTTACCCGACTCATGTCGCTCCTCCAGACTCACCTCATGTTCGCCGACTCATGTCGCTCCTGCAGAATCACCTCATGTTACCGACTCATGTCGCTTCTGCAGACTCACCTCACGTTACCCGACTCATGTCTCTCCTGCAGACTCACCTCATGTTACCTGACTCATGTGGATCCTGCAGATTAACCTCATGTTACCCAACTCATGTCGCTCCTGCAGACTCATCTCGTGTTACCGACTCATGTCGCTCCTGCAGAATCACCTCATGTTACCCGACTCATGTGTATCCTGCAGATTAGCCTCATGTTACCCGACTCATGTCGCTCCTGCAGACTCACCTCATGTTACCGACTTATGTCGCTTCTGCAGACTCACCTCATGTTCCCGACTCATGTTGCTTCTGCAGACTCACCCCATGTTACCGACTCATACCGCTCCTGCAGACTCACCTCATGTTGCCCGACTCATGTCGCTTCTGCAGAATCACCTCATGTTACCCGACTCATGTCGCTTCTGCAGACTCACCCCATGTTACCCGACTCATGTCGCTCCTGCAGACTCACCTCATGTTACCGACTCATGTCACTCCTGCAGACTCACCTCATGTTACCCGACTCATGTCGCTCCTCCAGAGTCACCTCATGTTTGCCGACTCATGTCGCTCCTGCAGAATCACCTCATGTTACCGACTCATGTGGCTTCTGCAGACTCACCTCATGTTACCCGACTCATGTCGCTCCTGCAGACTCACCTCATGGTACCTGACTCATGTGGATCCTGCAGATTAACCTCATGTTACCCAACTCATGTCGCTCCTGCAGACTCATCTCGTGTTACCGACTCATGTCGCTCCTGCAGAATCACCTCATGTTACCCGACTCATGTTGCTCCTGCAGATTAACCTCATGTTACCCGACTCATGTCGCTCCTGCAGACTCATCTCGTGTTTCCGACTCATGTAGCTCCTGCAGACTCACCTCATGTAACCCGACTCAAGTCGCTAATGCAGACTCACCTCATGTTACCGACCTATGTTGCTTCTGAAGACTCACCTCATGTTCCCGACTCATGTCGCTTCTGCAGACTCACCTCATCTTACCGACTCATACCGCTCCTGCAGAATCACCTCATCTTACCGACTCATGTCGCTCATGCAGACTCACCTCATGTTACCGACTCATGTCGCTTCTGCAGACTCACCTCATGTTACCGACTCATGTCGCTTCTGCAGAATCACGTCATGTCACCCGACTCATGTCGCTTCTGCCGAATCACCTCATGTTACCCGACTCATGTTGCTCCTGCAGACTCACCACGTTACCGACTCATGTTGCCCCTGCAGACTCACCTCATGTTACCCGACTCATGTCGCTCCTGCAGACTCACCTCATGTTACCCGACTCATGTTGCTTCTACAGAATCACGTCATGTTACCCGACTCATGTCGCTCCTGCAGACTCACCTCATGTAACCGACTCATGTCGCTTCTGCAGAATCACGTCATGTCACCCGACTCATGTCGCTTCTGCAGAATCACCTCATGTTACCGACTCATGTCGCTTCTGCAGAATCACCTCATGTTACCGACTCATGTCAGCCGACTCATGTCGCTTCTGCAGAATCACCTCATATTACCAACTCATGTCGCTCCTGCAGACTCACCTCATGTTACCGACTCATGTCGCTTCTGCAGAATCACGTCATGTCACCCGACTCATGTCGCTTCTGCAGAATCACCTCATGTTACCGACTCATGTCGCTTCTGCAGAATCACCTTATGTTACCGACTCATGTCGCTCATGCAGACTCACCTCATGTTACCCGACTCATGTCACTTCTGCAAAATCACCTCATGTTACCGACTCATGTCGCTTCTGCAGAATCACATCATGTCACCCGACTCATGTCGCTTCTGCAGAATCACCTCATGTTACCGACACATGTCGCTTCTGCAGAATCACATCATGTCACCCGACTCATGTCGCTCATGCAGACTCACCTCATGTTACCCGACTCATGTCACTCCTGCAGAATCGCCTCATGTTACCGACTCATGTCGCTTCTGCAGAATCACCTTATGTTACCGACTCATGTCGCTCATGCAGACTCACCTCATGTTACCCGACTCATGTCACTTCTGCAAAATCACCTCATGTTACCGACTCATGTCGCTTCTGCAGAATCACATCATGTCACCCGACTCATGTCGCTTCTGCAGAATCACCTCATGTTACCGACACATGTCGCTTCTGCAGAATCACATCATGTCACCCGACTCATGTCGCTCATGCAGACTCACCTCATGTTACCCGACTCATGTCACTCCTGCAGAATCGCCTCATGTTACCCGACTCATGTCGCTCCTGCAGACTAACCTCATGTTACCGACTTATGTCGCTTCTGCAGAATCACCTCATATTACCGACTCATGTCGCTCATGCAGAATCACCTCATGTTACCGACTCATGTCGCTCCTGCAGACTCACCTCATGTTACCCGACTCATGTCACTTCTGCAGACTCACCTCATGTTACCCGACTCATGTAGC
Source organism: Gymnothorax reevesii (assembly GCA_029721435.1). Taxonomy (NCBI): domain Eukaryota; kingdom Metazoa; phylum Chordata; class Actinopteri; order Anguilliformes; family Muraenidae; genus Gymnothorax; species Gymnothorax reevesii. The sequence goes on from CM056575.1 coordinate 163,772,025, forward strand.
TGCTGCAGACTCACCTCATGTTACCTGACTCATGTCGCTTCTGCAGAATCACCTCATGTCACCTGACTCATGTCGCTTCTGCAGACTCACCTCATGTTACCCGACTCATGTCGCTCCTGCAGACTCACCTCATGTTACCTGACTCATGTCGCTTCTGCAGACTCACCTCATGTTACCCGACTCATGTCGCTTCTGCAGACTCACCTCATGTTACCGACTCATGTCGCTTCTGCAGAATCACCTCATGTTACTCGACTCATGTCGCTTCTGTAGAATCACCTTATGTTACCTATTCATGTCGCTCCTGCAGAATCACCTCATGTCACCCGACTCATGTCGCTCCTGCAGACTCACCTCATGTCACCGACTCATGTCGCTTCTGCAGAATTTCGTCATGTCACCCGACTCATGTCGCTCCTGCAGAATCACCTCATGTTACCCGACTCATGTAAATCCTGCAGATTAACCTCATGTTACCTGACTCATGTCGCTCCTGCAGACTCATCTCGTGTTACCGACTCATGTAGCTCCTGCAGACTCACCTCATGTAACCCGACTCATGTCGCTCATGCTGACTCACCTCATTTTACCGACTTATGTCGCTTCTGCAGACTCACCTCATGTAACCCGACTCATGTCGCTCATGCAGACTCACCTCATGTTACCGACTCATGTCGCTTCTGCAGACTCACCTCATGTTCCCGACTCATGTTGCTTCTGCAGACTCACCTCATGTTACCGACTCATACCGCTCCTGCAGAATCACCTCATGTTACCCGACTCATGTCGCTCATGCAGACTCACCTCATGTTGCCCGACTCATGTCACTTCTGCAGAATCACCTCATGTCACCCGACTCATGTGGATCCTGCAGACTCACCTCATGTTACCTGACTCATGTGGATCCTGCAGATTAACCTCATGTTACCCGACTCATGTCGCTCCTGCAGACTCATCTCGTGTTACCGACTCATGTCGCTCCTGCAGAATCACCTCATGTTACCCGACTCATGTGGATCCTGCAGATTCACCTCATGTTACCCGACTCATGTCGCTCCTGCAGACTCATCTCGTGTTACCGACTCATGTAGCTCCTGCAGACTCACCTCATGTAACCCGACTCATGTCGCTCATGCAGACTCACCTCATGTTACCGACTCATGTTGCTTCTGCAGACTCACCTCATGTTCCCGACTCATGTCGCTTCTGCAGACTCACCTCATGTTACCGACTCATACCGCTCCTGCAGAATGACCTCATGTAACCCGATTCATGTCACTCATGCAGACTCACCTCATGTTCCCGACTCATGTCGCTTCTGCAGACTCACCTCATGTTACCGACTCATACCGCTCCTGCAGAATGACCTCATGTAACCCGATTCATGTCACTCATGCAGACTCACCTCATGTTACCGACTCATACCGCTCCTGCAGAATGACCTCATGTAACCCGATTCATGTCACTCATGCAGACTCACCTCATGTTACCGACTCATGTCGCTTCTGCAAGATCACGTCATGTCACCCGACTCATGTCGCTTCTACCGAATCACCTCATGTTACCGACTCATGTCGCTTCTGCAGAATAACATCATTTCACCCGACTCATGTCGCTCCTGCAGACTCACCTCATGTTACCGACTCATGTCGCTTCTGCAGAAACACATCATGTCACCCGACTCATGTCGCTTCTGCAGAATCACCTCATGTTACCGACTCATGTCGCTTCTGCAGAATCACGTCAGGTTACCGACTCATGTTGCCCAAGCAGACTCACCTCATGTTACCCGACTCATGTCGCTCCTGCAGACTCACCACATGTTTCCGACTCATGTTGCCCAAGCAGAATCACCTCATGTTACCCGACACATGTCGCTCCTGCAGACTCACCTCATGTTGCCCGACTCATGTTGCTTCTACAGAATCACGTCATGTTGCCCGACTCATGTCGCTTCTGCAGAATCACGTCATGTCACCCGACTCATGTCGCTCCTGCGGACACACCTCATGTTACCGACTCATGTCGCTCCTGCAGACTCACCTCATGTTACCGACTCATGTCGCTTCTGCAGAATCACGTCATGTCACCCGACTCATGTCGCTTCTGCAGAATCACCTCATGTTACCGACTCATGTCACTTCTGCAGAATCACATCATGTCACCCGACTCATGTCGCTTCTGCAGACTCACCTCATGTTACCGACTCATGTCACCCGACTCATGTCGCTTCTGCAGAATCACCTCATCTTACCGACTCATGTCGCTTCTGCAGAATCACCTTTTGTTACCGACTCATGTCGCTCATGCAGACACACCTCATGTTACCCGACTCATGTCACTTCTGCAGAATCACATCATGTCACCCGACTCATGTCGCTTCTGCAGACTCACCTCATGTTACCGACTCATGTCACCCGACTCATGTCGCTTCTGCAGAATCACCTCATATTACCGACTTATGTCGCTTCTGCAGAATCACGTCATGTCACCCGACTGATGTCGCTTCTGCAGAATCACCTCATGTTACCGACTCATGTCGCTTCTGCAGAATCACCTTATGTTATTGACTCATGTCGCTCATGCAGACTCACCTCATGTTACCCGACTCATGTCACTTCTGCAGAATCACCTCATGTTACCGACTCATGTCGCTTCTGCAGAATCACATCATTTCACCAGACTCATGTCGCTCCTGCAGACTCACCTCATGTTACCGACTCATGTCGCTTCTGCAGAATCACATCATGCCACCCGACTCATGTCGCTCCTGCAGACTCACCTCATGTTACCGACTCATGTCGCTTCTGCAGAATCACATCATGTCACCCGACTCATGTCGCTTCTGCAGAATCACCTCATGTTACCGACTCATGTCGCTTCTGCAGAATCACGTCCTGTTACCGACTCATGTCGCTCATGCAGACTCACCTCATGTTACCCGACTCATGTCACTTCTACAGAATCACATCATGTCACCCGACTCATGTCGCTTCTGCAGACTCACCTCATGTTACCGACTCATGTCGCTTCTGCAGAATCACCTCATGTTACCCGACTCATGTCGCTCCTGCAGACTCACCTCATGTTACCCGACTCATGTCGCTTCTGCAGAATCACGTCATGTTACCGACTCATGTTGCCCAAGCAGACTCACCTCATGTTACCCGACTCATGTCGCTTCTGCAGAATCACCTCATGTTACCGATTCATGTCGCTCCTGCAGAATCACCTCATGTCACCCGACTCATGTCGCTCCTGCAGACTCACCTCATGTCACCGACTCATGTCGCTTCTGCAGAATTTCGTCATGTCACCCGACTCATGTCGCTCCTGCAGAATCACCTCATGTTACCCGACTCATGTGAATCCTGCAGATTAACCTCATGTTACCCGACTCATGTCGCTCCTGCAGACTCATCTCGTGTTACCGACTCATGTAGCTCCTGCAGACTCACCTCATGTAACCCGACTCATGTCGCTCATGCAGACTCACCTCATTTTACCGACTTATGTCGCTTCTGCAGACTCACCTCATGTAACCCGACTCATGTCGCTCATGCAGACTCACCTCATGTTACCGACTCATGTCGCTTCTGCAGACTCACCTCATGTTCCCGACTCATGTTGCTTCTGCAGACTCACCTCATGTTACCGACTCATACCGCTCCTGCAGAATCACCTCATGTTACCCGACTCATGTCGCTCATGCAGACTCACCTCATGTTGCCCGACTCATGTCGCTTCTGCAGAATCACCTCATGTTACGCGACTCATGACGCTCCTGCAGACTCACCCCATGTTACCCGACTCATGTCGCTCCTGCAGACTCACCTCATGTTACCGACTCATGTCACTCCTGCAGACTCACCTCATGTTACCCGACTCATGTCGCTCCTCCTGACTCACCTCATGTTCGCCGACTCATGTCGCTCCTGCAGACTCACCTCATGTTACCGACTCATGTCGCTCCTGCAGACTCACCTCATGTTACCCGACTCATGTCGCTCCTGCAGACTCACCTCATGTTACCTGACTCATGTGGATCCTGCAGATTAACCTTATGTTACCCGACTCATGTCGCTCCTGCAGACTCATCTCGTGTTACCGACTCATGTCGCTCCTGCAGAATCACCTCATGTTACCCGACTCATGTGGATCCTGCAGATTAACCTCATGTTACCCGACTCATGTCGCTCCTGCAGACTCATCTCGTGTTACCGACTCATGTAGCTCCTGCAGACTCACCTCATGTAACCCGACTCATGTCGCTCATGCAGACTCACCTCATGTTACCGACTCATGTTGCTTCTGCAGACTCACCTCATGTTCCCGACTCATGTCGCTTCTGCAGACTCACCTCATGTTACCGACTCATACCGCTCCTGCAGAATGACCTCATGTAACCCGACTCATGTCACTCATGCAGACTCACCTCATGTTACCGACTCATGTCGCTTCTGCAGACTCACCTCATGTTACCGACTCATGTCGCTTCTGCAAGATCACGTCATGTCACCCGACTCATGTCGCTTCTACCGAATCACCTCATGTTACCGACTCATGTCGCTTCTGCAGAATCACATCATTTCACCCGACTCATGTCGCTCCTGCAGACTCACCTCATGTTACCGACTCATGTCGCTTCTGCAGAAACACATCATGTCACCCGACCCATGTCGCTTCTGCAGAATCACCTCATGTTACCGACTCATGTCGCTTCTGCAGAATCACGTCATGTTACCGACTCATGTTGCCCAAGCAGACTCACCTCATGTTACCCGACTCATGTCGCTCCTGCAGACTCACCACATGTTTCCGACTCATGTTGCCCAAGCAGAATCACCTCATGTTACCTGACTCATGTCGCTCATGCAGACTCACCTCATGTTACCGACTCATGTCGCTTCTGCAGACTCACCTCATGTTCCCGACTCATGTTGCTTCTGCAGACTCACCTCATGTTACCGACTCATACCGCTCCTGCAGAATCACCTCATGTTACCCGACTCATGTCGCTCATGCAGACTCACCTCATGTTGCCCGACTCATGTCGCTTCTGCAGAATCACCTCATGTTACGCGACTCATGACGCTCCGGCAGTCTCACCCCATGTTACCCGACTCGTCGCTCCTGCAGACTCACCTCATGTTACCGACTCATGTCACTCCTGCAGACTCACCTCATGTTACCCGACTCATGTCGCTCCTCCTGACTCACCTCATGTTCGCCGACTCATGTCGCTCCTGCAGACTCACCTCATGTTACCGACTCATGTCGCTTCTGCAGACTCACCTCATGTTACCCGACTCATGTCGCTCCTGCAGACTAACCTCATGTTACCTGACTCATGTGGATTCTGCAGATTAACCTCATGTTACCCGACTCATGTCTCTCCTGCAGACTCATCTCGTGTTACCGACTCATGTTGCTCCTGCAGAATCACCTCATGTTACCCGACTCATGTGGATCCTGCAGATTAACCTCATGTTACCCGACTCATGTCGCTCCTGCAGACTCATCTCGTGTTACCGACTCATGTAGCTCCTGCAGACTCACCTCATGTAACCCGACTCATGTCGCTCCTGCAGACTCACCTCATGTTACCGACTCATGTTGCTTTTGCAGACTCACCTCATGTTCCCGACTCATGTCGCTTCTGCAGACTCACCTCATGTTACCGACTCATACCGCTCCTGCAGAATCACCTCATGTAACCCGACTCATGTCGCTCATGCAGACTCACCTCATGTTACAGACTCATGTCGCTTCTGCAGACTCACCTTATGTTACCGACTCATGTCGCTTCTGCAGAATCACGTCATGTCACCCGACTCATGTCGCTTCTGCCGAATCACCTCATGTTACCCGACTCATGTCGCTTCTGCAGAATCACATCATTTCACCCGACTCATGTCGCTCCTGCAGACTCACCTCATGTTACCGACTCATGTCGCTTCTGCAGAAACACATCATGTCACCCGACTCATGTCGCTTCTGCAGAATCACCTCATGTTACCGACTCATGTCGCTTCTGCAGAATCACGTCATGTTACCGACTCATGTTGCCCAAGCAGACTCACCTCATGTTACCCGACTCATGTCGCTCCTGCAGACTCACCACATGTTTCCGACTCATGTTGCCCAAGCAGAATCACCTCATGTTACCCGACACATGTCGCTCCTGCAGACTCACCTCATGTTGCCCGACTCATGTTGCTTCTGCAGAATCACGTCATGTTGCCCGACTCATGTTGCTTCTGCAGAATCACGTCATGTCACCCGACTCATGTCGCTCCTGCAGACACACCTCATGTTACCGACTCATGTCGCTCCTGCAGACTCACCTCATGTTACCGACTCATGTCGCTTCTGCAGAATCACGTCATGTCACCCGACTCATGTCGCTTCTGCAGAATCACCTCATGTTACCGACTCATGTCACTTCTGCAGAATCACATCATGTCACCCGACTCATGTCGCTTCTGCAGACTCACCTCATGTTACTGACTCATGTCACCCGACTCATGTCGCTTCTGCAGAATCACCTCATCTTACCGACTCATGTCGCTTCTGCAGAATCACCTATTGTTACCGACTCATGTCGCTCATGCAGACTCACCTCATGTTACCCGACTCATGTCACTTCTACAGAATCACATCATGTCACCCGACTCATGTCGCTTCTGCAGACTCACCTCATGTTACCGACTCATGTCGCTTCTGCAGAATCACCTCATGTTACCCGACTCATGTCGCTCCTGCAGACTCACCTCATGTTACCCGACTCATGTCGCTTCTGCAGAATCACGTCATGTTACCGACTCATGTTGCCCAAGCAGACTCACCTCATGTTACCCGACTCATGTCGCTTCTGCAGAATCACCTCATGTTACCGATTCATGTCGCTCCTGCAGAATCACCTCATGTCACCCGACTCATGTCGCTCCTGCAGACTCACCTCATGTCACCGACTCATGTCGCTTCTGCAGAATTTCGTCATGTCACCCGACTCATGTCGCTCCTGCAGAATCACCTCATGTTACCCGACTCATGTGGATCCTGCAGATTAACCTCATGTTACCCGACTCATGTCGCTCCTGCAGACTCATCTCGTGTTACCGACTCATGTAGCTCCTGCAGACTCACCTCATGTAACCCGACTCATGTCGCTCATGCAGACTCACCTCATTTTACCGACTTATGTCGCTTCTGCAGACTCACCTCATGTAACCCGACTCATGTCGCTCATGCAGACTCACCTCATGTTACCGACTCATGTCGCTTCTGCAGACTCACCTCATGTTCCCGACTCATGTTGCTTCTGCAGACTCACCTCATGATACCGACTCATACCGCTCCTGCAGAATCACCTCATGTTACCCGACTCATGTCGCTCATGCAGACTCACCTCATGTTGCCCGACTCATGTCGCTTCTGCAGACTCATCTCGTGTTACCGACTCATGTCGCTCCTGCAGAATCACCTCATGTTACCCGACTCATGTGGATCCTGCAGATTAACCTCATGTTACCCGACTCATGTCGCTCCTGCAGACTCATCTCGTGTTACCGACTCATGTAGCTCCTGCAGACTCACCTCATGTAACCCGACTCATGTCGCTCATGCAGACTCACCTCATGTTACCGACTCATGTTGCTTCTGCAGACTCACCTCATGTTCCCGACTCATGTCGCTTCTGCAGACTCACCTCATGTTACCGACTCATACCGCTCCTGCAGAATGACCTCATGTAACCCGACTCATGTCACTCATGCAGACTCACCTCATGTTACCGACTCATGTCGCTTCTGCAGACTCACCTCATGTTACCGACTCATGTCGCTTCTGCAAGATCACGTCATGTCACCCGACTCATGTCGCTTCTACCGAATCACCTCATGTTACCGACTCATGTCGCTTCTGCAGAATCACATCATTTCACCCGACTCATGTCGCTCCTGCAGACTCACCTCATGTAACCGACTCATGTCGCTTCTGCAGAAACACATCATGTCACCCGACCCATGTCGCTTCTGCAGAATCACCTCATGTTACCGACTCATGTCGCTTCTGCAGAATCACGTCATGTTACCGACTCATGTTGCCCAAGCAGACTCACCTCATGTTACCCGACTCATGTCGCTCCTGCAGACTCACCACATGTTTCCGATTCATGTTGCCCAAGCAGAATCACCTCATGTTACCCGACTCATGTCGCTCATGCAGACTCACCTCATGTTACCGACTCATGTCGCTTCTGCAGACTCACCTCATGTTCCCGACTCATGTTGCTTCTGCAGACTCACCTCATGTTACCGACTCATACCGCTCCTGCAGAATCACCTCATGTTACCCGACTCATGTCGCTCATGCAGACTCACCTCATGTTGCCCGACTCATGTCGCTTCTGCAGAATCACCTCATGTTACGCGACTCATGACGCTCCTGCAGACTCACCCCATGTTACCCGACTCATGTCGCTCCTGCAGACTCACCTCATGTTACCGACTCATGTCACTCCTGCAGACTCACCTCATGTTACCCGACTAATGTCGCTCCTCCTGACTCACCTCATGTTCGCCGACTCATGTCGCTCCTGCAGACTCACCTCATGTTACCGACTCATGTCGCTCCTGCAGACTCACCTCATGTTACCCGACTCATGTCGCTCCTGCAGACTCACCTCATGTTACCTGACTCATGTGGATCCTGCAGATTAACCTCATGTTACCCGACTCATGTCGCTCCTGCAGACTCATCTCGTGTTACCGACTCATGTCGCTCCTGCAGAATCACCTCATGTTACCCGACTCATGTGGATCCTGCAGATTCACCTCATGTTACCCGACTCATGTCGCTCCTGCAGACTCATCTCGTGTTACCGACTCATGTAGCTCCTGCAGACTCACCTCATGTAACCCGACTCATGTCGCTCATGCAGACTCACCTCATGTTACCGACTCATGTTGCTTCTGCAGACTCACCTCATGTTCCCGACTCATGTCGCTTCTGCAGAATCACCTCATCTTACCGACTCATGTCGCTTCTGCAGAATCACCTTTTGTTACCGACTCATGTCGCTCATGCAGACTCACCTCATGTTACCCGACTCATGTCACTTCTGCAGAATCACATCATGTCACCCGACTCATGTCGCTTCTGCAGACTCACCTCATGTTTCCGACTCATGTCACCTGACTCATGTCGCTTCTGCAGAATCACCTCATATTACCGACTTATGTCGCTTCTGCAGAATCACGTCATGTCACCCGACTGATGTCGCTTCTGCAGAATCACCTCATGTTACCGACTCATGTCGCTTCTGCAGAATCACCTTATGTTACCGACTCATGTCGCTCATGCAGACTCACCTCATGTTACCCGACTCATGTCACTTCTGCAGAATCACCTCATGTTACCTACTCATGTCGCTTCTGCAGAATCACATCATGTCACCCGACTCATGTCACTTCTGCAGAATCACCTCATGTTACCTACTCATGTCGCTTCTGCAGAATCACATCATGTCACCCGACTCATGTCGCTTCTGGAGACTCACCTCATGTTACCGACACATGTCGCTTCTGCAGAATCACATCATGTCACCCGACTTATGTCGCTTCTGCAGAATCACCTCATGTTACCGACTCATGTCGCTTCTGCAGAATCACGTCATGTTACCGACTCATGTCGCTCATGCAGACTCACCTCATGTTACCCGACTCATGTCACTTCTTCAGAATCACATCATGTCACCCGACTCATGTCGCTTCTGCAGACTCACCTCATGTTACCGACTCATGTCGCTTCTGCAGAATCACCTCATGTTACCCGACTCATGTCGCTCCTGCAGACTCACCTCATGTTACCCGACTCATGTCGCTCCTCCAGAGTCACCTCATGTTTGCCGACTCATGTCGCTCCTGCAGAATCACCTCATGTTACCGACTCATGTGGCTTCTGCAGACTCATTTCATGTTACCCGACTCATGTCGCTCCTGCAGACTCACCTCATGTTACCTGACTCATGTGGATCCTGCAGATTAACCTCATGTTACCCAACTCATGTCGCTCCTGCAGACTCATCTCGTGTTACCGACTCATGTCGCTCCTGCAGAATCACCTCATGTTACCCGACTCATGTTGCTCCTGCAGATTAACCTCATGTTACCCGACTCATGTCGCTCCTGCAGACTCATCTCGTGTTTCCGACTCATGTAGCTCCTGCAGACTCACCTCATGTAACCCGACTCATGTCGCTCATGCAGACTCACCTCATGTTACCGACCTATGTTGCTTCTGCAGACTCACCTCATGTTCCCGACTCATGTCGCTTCTGCAGACTCACCTCATCTTACCGACTCATACCGCTCCTGCAGAATCACCTCATCTTACCGACTCATGTCGCTCATGCAGACTCACCTCATGTTACCGACTCATGTCGCTTCTGCAGACTCACCTCATGTTACCGACTCATGTCGCTTCTGCAGAATCACGTCATGTCACCCGACTCATGTCGCTTCTGCCGAATCACCTCATGTTACCCGACTCATGTTGCTCCTGCAGACTCACCACGTTACCGACTCATGTTGCCCCTGCAGACTCACCTCATGTTACCCGACTCATGTCGCTCCTGCAGACTCACCTCATGTTACCCGACTCATGTTGCTTCTACAGAATCACGTCATGTTACCCGACTCATGTCGCTCCTGCAGACTCACCTCATGTTACCGACTCATGTCGCTCCTGCAGACTCACGTCATGTTACCCGACTCATGTCGCTTCTGCAGAATCACGTCATGTCACCCGACTCATGTCGCTTCTGCAGAATCACCTCATGTTACCGACTCATGTCAGCCGACTCATGTCGCTTCTGCAGAATCACCTCATATTACCAACTCATGTCGCTCCTGCAGACTCACCTCATGTTACCGACTCATGTCGCTTCTGCAGAATCACGTCATGTCACCCGACTCATGTCGCTTCTGCAGAATCACCTCATGTTACCGACTCATGTCGCTCCTGCAGACTCACCTCATGTTACCGACTCATGTCGCTTCTGCAGAATCACGTCATGTCACCTGACTCATGTCGCTTCTGCAGAATCACCTCATGTTACCGACTCATGTCGCTTCTGCAGAATCACATCATGTCACCCGACTCATGTCGCTTCTGCAGACTCACCTCATGTTACCGACTCATGTCACCCGACTCATGTCGCTTCTGCAGAATCACCTCATAATACCGACTTATGTCGCTTCTGCAGAATCACGTCATGTCACCCGACTGATGTCACTTCTGCAGAATCACCTTATGTTACCGACTCATGTCGCTCATGCAGACTCACCTCATGTTACCCGACTCATGTCACTTCTGCAGAATCACCTCATGTTACCGACTCATGTCACCTGACTCATGTCGCTTCTGCAGAATCACCTCATATTACCGACTTATGTCGCTTCTGCAGAATCACGTCATGTCACCCGACTGATGTCGCTTCTGCAGAATCACCTCATGTTACCGACTCATGTCGCTTCTGCAGAATCACCTTATGTTACCGACTCATGTCGCTCATGCAGACTCACCTCATGTTACCCGACTCATGTCACTTCTGCAGAATCACCTCATGTTACCGACTCATGTCGCTTCTGCAGAATCACATCATTTCACCCGACTCATGTCGCTCCTGCAGACTCACCTCATGTTACCGACTCATGTCGCTTCTGCAGAATCACATCATGTCACCCGACTCATGTCGCTCCTGCAGACTCACCTCATGTTACCGACTCATGTCGCTTCTGCAGAATCACATCATGTCACCCGACTCATGTCGCTTCTGCAGAATCACCTCATGTTACCGACTCATGTCGCTTCTGCAGAATCACGTCATGTTACCGACTCATGTCGCTCATGCAGACTCACCTCATGTTACCCGACTCATGTCACTTCTTCAGAATCACATCATGTCACCCGACTCATGTCGCTTCTGCAGACTCACCTCATGTTACCGACTCATGTCGCTTCTGCAGAATCACCTCATGTTACCCGACTCATGTCGCTCCTGCAGACTCACCTCATGTTACCCGACTCATGTCGCTCCTCCAGAGTCACCTCATGTTTGCCGACTCATGTCGCTCCTGCAGAATCACCTCATGTTACCGACTCATGTGGCTTCTGCAGACTCACCTCATGTTACCCGACTCATGTCGCTCCTGCAGACTCACCTCATGGTACCTGACTCATGTGGATCCTGCAGATTAACCTCATGTTACCCAACTCATGTCGCTCCTGCAGACTCATCTCGTGTTACCGACTCATGTCGCTCCTGCAGACTCATCTCGTGTTACCGACTCATGTCGCTCCTGCAGATTAACCTCATGTTACCCGACTCATGTCGCTCCTGCAGACTCATCTCGTGTTACCGACTCATGTAGCTCCTGCAGACTCACCTCATGTAACCCGACTCATGTCGCTCATGCAGACTCACCTCATGTTACCGACCTATGTTGCTTCTGCAGACTCACCTCATGTTCCCGACTCATGTCGCTTCTGCAGACTCACCTCATCTTACCGACTCATACCGCTCCTGCAGAATCACCTCATGTAACCCGACTCATGTCGCTCATGCAGACTCACCTCATGTTACCGACTCATGTCGCTTCTGCAGACTCACCTCATGTTACCGACTCATGTCGCTTCTGCAGAATCACGTCATGTCACCCGACTCATGTCGCTTCTGCCGAATCACCTCATGTTACCCGACTCATGTCGCTCCTGCAGACTCACCACATGTTACCGACTCATGTTGCCCCTGCAGACTCACCTCATGTTACCCGACTCATGTCGCTCCTGCAGACTCACCTCATGTTACCCGACTCATGTTGCTTCTACAGAATCACGTCATGTTACCCGACTCATGTCGCTCCTGCAGACTCACCTCATGTTACCGACTCATGTCGCTCCTGCAGACTCACGTCATGTTACCCGACTCATGTCGCTTCTGCAGAATCACGTCATGTCACCCGACTCATGTCGCTTCTGCAGAATCACCTCATGTTACCGACTCATGTCACCCGACTCATGTCGCTTCTGCCGAATCACCTCATATTACCAACTCATGTCGCTCCTGCAGACTCACCTCATGTTACCGACTCATGTCGCTTCTGCAGAATCACGTCATGTCACCCGACTCATGTCGCTTCTGCAGAATCACCTCATGTTACCGACTCATGTCGCTTCTGCAGAATCACCTTATGTTACTGACTCATGTCGCTCATGCAGACTCACCTCATGTTACCCGACTCATGTCACTTCTGCAAAATCACCTCATGTTACCGACTCATGTCGCTTCTGCAGAATCACATCATGTCACCCGACTCATGTCGCTTCTGCAGAATCACCCCATGTTACCCGACTCATGTCGCTCCTGCAGACTCACCTCATGTTACCGACTCATGTCACTCCTGCAGACTCACCTCATGTTACCCGACTAATGTCGCTCCTCCTGACTCACCTCATGTTCGCCGACTCATGTCGCTCCTGCAGACTCACCTCATGTTACCGACTCATGTCGCTCCTGCAGACTCACCTCATGTTACCAAACTCATGTCGCTCCTGCAGACTCACCTCATGTTACCTGACTCATGTGGATCCTGCAGATTAACCTCATGTTACCCGACTCATGTCGCTCCTGCAGACTCATCTCGTGTTACCGACTCATGTCGCTCCTGCAGAATCAGATCATGTTACCCGACTCATGTGGATCCTGCAGATTAACCTCATGTTACCCGACTCATGTCGCTCCGGCAGACTCATCTCGTGTTACCGACTCATGTAGCTCCTGCAGACTCACCTCATGTAACCCGACTCATGTCGCTCATGCAGACTCACCTCATGTTACCGACTCATGTTGCTTCTGCAGACTCACCTCATGTTCCCGACTCATGTCGCTTCTGCAGACTCACCTCATGTTACCGACTCATACCGCTCCTGCAGAATGACCTCATGTAACCCGACTCATGTCACTCATGCAGACTCACCTCATGTTACCGACTCATGTCGCTTCTGCAGACTCACCTCATGTTACCGACTCATGTCACTTCTGCAAGATCACGTCATGTCACCCGACTCATGTCGCTTCTACCGAATCACCTCATGTTACCGACTCATGTCGCTTCTGCAGAATCACATCATTTCACCCGACTCATGTCGCTCCTGCAGACTCACCTCATGTTACCGACTCATGTCGCTTCTGCAGAAACACATCATGTCACCCGACTCATGTCGCTTCTGCAGAATCACCTCATGTTACCGACTCATGTCGCTTCTGCAGAATCACGTCATGTTACCGACTCATGTTGCCCAAGCAGACTCACCTCATGTTACCCGACTCATGTCGCTCCTGCAGACTCACCACATGTTTCCGACTCATGTTGCCCAAGCAGAATCACCTCATGTTACCCGACACATGTCGCTCCTGCAGACTCACCTCATGTTGCCCGACTCATGTTGCTTCTACAGAATCAGGTCATGTTGCCCGACTCATGTCGCTTCTGCAGAATCACGTCATGTCACCCGACTCATGTCGCTCCTGCGGACACACCTCATGTTACCGACTCATGTCGCTCCTGCAGACTCACCTCATGTAACCCGACTCATGTCGCTCATGCAGACTCACCTCATGTTACCGACTCATGTTGCTTCTGCAGACTCACCTCATGTTCCCGACTCATGTCGCTTCTGCAGACTCACCTCATGTTACCGACTCATACTGCTCCTGCAGAATGACCTCATGTAACCCGACTCATGTCACTTATGCAGACTCACCTCATGTTACCGACTCATGTCGCTTCTGCAGACTCACCTCATGTTACCGACTCATGTCGCTTCTGCAAGATCACGTCATGTCACCCGACTCATGTCGCTTCTACCGAATCACCTCATGTTACCGACTCATGTCGCTTCTGCAGAATCACATCATTTCACCCGACTCATGTCGCTCCTGCAGACTCACCTCATGTTACCGACTCATGTCGCTTCTGCAGAAACACATCATGTCACCCGACTCATGTCGCTTCTGCAGAATCACCTCATGTTACCGACTCATGTCGCTTCTGCAGAATCACGTCATGTTACCGACTCATGTTGCCCAAGCAGACTCACCTCATGTTACCCGACTCATGTCGCTCCTGCAGACTCACCACATGTTTCCGACTCATGTTGCCCAAGCAGAATCACCTCATGTTACCCGACACATGTCGCTCCTGCGGACTCACCTCATGTTGCCCGACTCATGTTGCTTCTACAGAATCAGGTCATGTTGCCCGACTCATGTCGCTTCTGCAGAATCACGTCATGTCACCCGACTCATGTCGCTCCTGCGGACACACCTCATGTTACCGACTCATGTCGCTCCTGCAGACTCACCTCATGTTACCGACTCATGTCGCTTCTGCAGAATCACGTCATGTCACCCGACTCATGTCGCTTCTGCAGAATCACCTCATGTTACCGACTCATGTCACTTCTGCAGAATCACATCATGTCACCCGACTCATGTCGCTTCTGCAGACTCACCTCATGTTACCGACTCATGTCACCCGACTCATGTCGCTTCTGCAGAATCACCTCATATTACCGACTTATGTCGCTTCTGCAGAATCACGTCATGTCACCCGACTGATGTCGCTTCTGCAGAATCACCTCATCTTACCGACTCATGTCGCTTCTGCAGAATCACCTTTTGTTACCGACTCATGTCGCTCATGCAGACTCACCTCATGTTACCCGACTCATGTCACTTCTGCAGAATCACATCATGTCACCCGACTCATGTCGCTTCTGCAGACTCACCTCATGTTACCGACTCATGTCACCCGACTCATGTCGCTTCTGCAGAATCACCTCATATTACCGACTTATGTCGCTTCTGCAGAATCACGTCATGTCACCCGACTGATGTCCCTTCTGCAGAATCACCTCATGTTACCGACTCATGTCGCTTCTGCAAAATCACCTTATGTTACCGACTCATGTCGCTCATGCAGACTCACCTCATGTTACCCGACTCATGTCACTTCTGCAGAATCACCTCATGTTACCGACTCATGTCGCTTCTGCAGAATCACATCATTTCACCCGACTCATGTCGCTCCTGCAGACTCACCTCATGTTACCGACTCATGTCGCTTCTGCAGAATCACATCATGTCACCCGACTCATGTCGCTCCTGCAGACTCACCTCATGTTACCGACTCATGTCGCTTCTGCAGAATCACATCATGTCACCCGACTCATGTCGCTTCTGCAGAATCACCTCATGTTACCGACTCATGTCGCTTCTGCAGAATCACGTCATGTTACCGACTCATGTCGCTCATGCAGACTCACCTCATGTTACCCGACTCATGTCACTTCTGCAGAATCACATCATGTCATCCGACTCATGTCGCTTCTGCAGACTCACCTCATGTTACCGACTCATGTCGCTTCTGCAGAATCACCTCATGTTACCCGACTCATGTCGCTCCTGCAGACTCACCTCATGTTACCCGACTCATGTCGCTCCTCCAGAGTCACCTCATGTTTGCCGACTCATGTCGCTCCTGCAGAATCACCTCATGTTACCGACTCATGTGGCTTCTGCAGACTCACCTCATGTTACCCGACTCATGTCGCTCCTGCAGACTCACCTCATGTTACCTGACTCATGTGGATCCTGCAGATTAACCTCATGTTACCCAACTCATGTCGCTCCTGCAGACTCATCTCGTGTTACCGACTCATGTCGCTCCTGCAGAATCACCTCATGTTACCCGACTCATGTTGCTCCTGCAGATTAACCTCATGTTACCCGACTCATGTCGCTCCTGCAGACTCATCTTGTGTTTCCGACTCATGTAGCTCCTGCAGACTCACCTCATGTAACCCGACTCATGTCGCTAATGCAGACTCACCTCATGTTACCGACCTATGTTGCTTCTGCAGACTCACCTCATGTTCCCGACTAATGTCGCTTCTGCAGACTCACCTCATGTTACCGACTCATGTCGCTTCTGCAGACTCACCTCATGTTACCGACTCATGTCGCTTCTGCAGAATCACGTCATGTCACCCGACTCATGTCGCTTCTGCCGAATCACCTCATGTTACCCGACTCATGTCGCTCCTGCGGACTCACCACATGTTACCGACTCATGTTGCCCCTGCAGACTCACCTCATGTTACCCGACTCATGTCGCTCCTGCAGACTCACCTCATGTTACCCGACTCATGTTGCTTCTACAGAATCACGTCATGTTACCCAGCTCATGTCGCTCCTGCAGACTCACCTCATGTTACCGACTCATGTCGCTCCTGCAGACTCACGTCATGTTACCCGACTCATGTCGCTTCTGCAGAATCACGTCATGTCACCCGACTCATGTCGCTTCTGCAGAATCACCTCATGTTACCGACTCATGTCACCCGACTCATGTCGCTTCTGCCGAATCACCTCATATTACCAACTCATGTCGCTCCTGCAGACTCACCTCATGTTACCGACTCATGTCGCTTCTGCAGAATCACGTCATGTCACCCGACTCATGTCGCTTCTGCAGAATCACCTCATGTTACCGACTCATGTCGCTTCTGCAGACTCACCTCATGTTACCGACTCATGTCGCTTCTGCAGAATCACATCATGTCACCCGACTCATGTCGCTCCTGCAGACTCACCTCATGTTACCGACTCATGTCGCTTCTGCAGAATCACATCATGTCACCCGACTCATGTCGCTTCTGCAGAATCACGTCATGTTACCGACTCATGTCGCTCATGCAGACTCACCTCATGTTACCCGACTCATGTCACTTCTGCAGAATCACATCATGTCATCCGACTCATGTCGCTTCTGCAGACTCACCTCATGTTACCGACTCATGTCGCTTCTGCAGAATCACCTCATGTTACCCGACTCATGTCGCTCCTGCAGACTCACCTCATGTTACCCGACTCATGTCGCTCCTCCAGAGTCACCTCATGTTTGCCGACTCATGTCGCTCCTGCAGAATCACCTCATGTTACCGACTCATGTGGCTTCTGCAGACTCACCTCATGTTACCCGACTCATGTCGCTCCTGCAGACTCACCTCATGTTACCTGACTCATGTGGATCCTGCAGATTAACCTCATGTTACCCAACTCATGTCGCTCCTGCAGACTCATCTCGTGTTACCGACTCATGTCGCTCCTGCAGAATCACCTCATGTTACCCGACTCATGTTGCTCCTGCAGATTAACCTCATGTTACCCGACTCATGTCGCTCCTGCAGACTCATCTTGTGTTTCCGACTCATGTAGCTCCTGCAGACTCACCTCATGTAACCCGACTCATGTCGCTAATGCAGACTCACCTCATGTTACCGACCTATGTTGCTTCTGCAGACTCACCTCATGTTCCCGACTCATGTCGCTTCTGCAGACTCACCTCATCTTACCGACTCATACCGCTCCTGCAGAATCACCTCATCTTACCGACTCATGTCGCTCATGCAGACTCACCTCATGTTACCGACTCATGTCGCTTCTGCAGACTCACCTCATGTTACCGACTCATGTCGCTTCTGCAGAATCACGTCATGTCACCCGACTCATGTCGCTTCTGCCGAATCACCTCATGTTACCCGACTCATGTCGCTCCTGCAGACTCACCTCATGTTACCGACTCATGTTGCCCCTGCAGACTCACCTCATGTTACCCGACTCATGTCGCTCCTGCAGACTCACCTCATGTTACCCGACTCATGTTGCTTCTACAGAATCACGTCATGTTACCCAGCTCATGTCGCTCCTGCAGACTCACCTCATGTTACCGACTCATGTCGCTCCTGCAGACTCACGTCATGTTACCCGACTCATGTCGCTTCTGCAGAATCACGTCATGTCACCCGACTCATGTCGCTTCTGCAGAATCACCTCATGTTACCGACTCATGTCACCCGACTCATGTCGCTTCTGCCGAATCACCTCATATTACCAACTCATGTCGCTCCTGCAGACTCACCTCATGTTACCGACTCATGTCGCTTCTGCAGAATCACGTCATGTCACCCGACTCATGTCGCTTCTGCAGAATCACCTCATGTTACCGACTCATGTCGCTTCTGCAGAATCACCTTATGTTACCGACTCATGTCGCTCATGCAGACTCACCTCATGTTACCCGACTCATGTCACTTCTGCAAAATCACCTCATGTTACCGACTCATGTCGCTTCTGCAGAATCACATCATGTCACCCGACTCATGTCGCTTCTGCAGAATCACCTCATGTTACCGACACATGTCGCTTCTGCAGAATCACATCATGTCACCCGACTCATGTCGCTCATGAAGACTCACCTCATGTTACCCGACTCATGTCACTCCTGCAGAATCACCTCATGTTACCCGACTCATGTCGCTCCTGCAGACTAACCTCATGTTACCGACTTATGTCGCTTCTGCAGAATCACCTCATATTACCGACTCATGTCGCTCATGCAGAATCACCTCATGTTACCGACTCATGTCGCTCCTGCAGACTCACCTCATGTTACCCGACTCATGTAGCTGCTGCAGACTCACCTCATGTTACCTGACTCATGTCGCTTCTGCAGAATCACCTCATGTCACCTGACTCATGTCGCTTCTGCAGACTCACCTCATGTTACCCGACTCATGTCGCTCCTGCAGACTCACCTCATGTTACCTGACTCATGTCGCTTCTGCAGACTCACCTCATGTTTCCCGACTCATATCGCTTCTGCAGACTCACCTCATGTTACCGACTCATGTCGCTTCTGCAGAATCACCTCATGTTACCCGACTCATGTCGCTTCTGCAGAATCACCTCATGTTACCGATTCATGTCGCTCCTGCAGAATCACCTCATGTCACCCGACTCATGTCGCTCCTGCAGACTCACCTCATGTCACCGACTCATGTCGCTTCTGCAGAATTTCGTCATGTCACCCGACTCATGTCGTTCCTGCAGAATCACCTCATGTTACCCGACTCATGTGAATCCTGCAGATTAACCTCATGTTACCCGACTCATGTCGCTCCTGCAGACTCATCTCGTGTTACCGACTCATGTAGCTCCAGCAGACTCACCTCATGTAACCCGACTCATGTCGCTCATGCAGACTCACCTCATTTTACCGACTTATGTCGCTTCTGCAGACTCACCTCATGTAACCCGACTCATGTCGCTCATGCAGACTCACCTCATGTTACCGACTCATGTCGCTTCTGCAGACTCACCTCATGTTCCCGACTCATGTTGCTTCTGCAGACTCACCTCATGTTACCGACTCATACCGCTCCTGCAGAATCACCTCATGTTACCCGACTCATGTCGCTCATGCAGACTCACCCCATGTTACCCGACTCATGTCGCTCCTGCAGACTCATCTTGTGTTTCCGACTCATGTAGCTCCTGCAGACTCACCTCATGTAACCCGACTCATGTCGCTAATGCAGACTCACCTCATGTTACCGACCTATGTTGCTTCTGCAGACTCACCTCATGTTCCCGACTCATGTCGCTTCTGCAGACTCACCTCATCTTACCGACTCATACCGCTCCTGCAGAATCACCTCATCTTACCGACTCATGTCGCTCATGCAGACTCACCTCATGTTACCGACTCATGTCGCTTCTGCAGACTCACCTCATGTTACCGACTCATGTCGCTTCTGCAGAATCACGTCATGTCACCCGACTCATGTCGCTTCTGCCGAATCACCTCATGTTACCCGACTCATGTCGCTCCTGCAGACTCACCTCATGTTACCGACTCATGTCGCTTCTGCAGACTCACCTCATGTTACCGACTCATGTCGCTTCTGCAGAATCACATCATGTCACCCGACTCATGTCGCTCCTGCAGACTCACCTCATGTTACCGACTCATGTCGCTTCTGCAGAATCACATCATGTCACCCGACTCATGTCGCTTCTGCAGAATCACGTCATGTTACCGACTCATGTCGCTCATGCAGACTCACCTCATGTTACCCGACTCATGTCACTTCTGCAGAATCACATCATGTCATCCGACTCATGTCGCTTCTGCAGACTCACCTCATGTTACCGACTCATGTCGCTTCTGCAGAATCACCTCATGTTACCCGACTCATGTCGCTCCTGCAGACTCACCTCATGTTACCCGACTCATGTCGCTCCTCCAGAGTCACCTCATGTTTGCCGACTCATGTCGCTCCTGCAGAATCACCTCATGTTACCGACTCATGTGGCTTCTGCAGACTCACCTCATGTTACCCGACTCATGTCGCTCCTGCAGACTCACCTCATGGTACCTGACTCATGTGGATCCTGCAGATTAACCTCATGTTACCCAACTCATGTCGCTCCTGCAGACTCATCTCGTGTTACCGACTCATGTCGCTCCTGCAGAATCACCTCATGTTACCCGACTCATGTTGCTCCTGCAGATTAACCTCATGTTACCCGACTCATGTCGCTCCTGCAGACTCATCTTGTGTTTCCGACTCATGTAGCTCCTGCAGACTCACCTCATGTAACCCGACTCATGTCGCTAATGCAGACTCACCTCATGTTACCGACCTATGTTGCTTCTGCAGACTCACCTCATGTTCCCGACTCATGTCGCTTCTGCAGACTCACCTCATCTTACCGACTCATACCGCTCCTGCAGAATCACCTCATCTTACCGACTCATGTCGCTCATGCAGACTCACCTCATGTTACCGACTCATGTCGCTTCTGCAGACTCACCTCATGTTACCGACTCATGTCGCTTCTGCAGAATCACGTCATGTCACCCGACTCATGTCGCTTCTGCCGAATCACCTCATGTTACCCGACTCATGTCGCTCCTGCAGACTCACCTCATGTTACCGACTCATGTTGCCCCTGCAGACTCACCTCATGTTACCCGACTCATGTCGCTCCTGCAGACTCACCTCATGTTACCCGACTCATGTTGCTTCTACAGAATCACGTCATGTTACCCAGCTCATGTCGCTCCTGCAGACTCACCTCATGTTACCGACTCATGTCGCTCCTGCAGACTCACGTCATGTTACCCGACTCATGTCGCTTCTGCAGAATCACGTCATGTCACCCGACTCATGTCGCTTCTGCAGAATCACCTCATGTTACCGACTCATGTCACCCGACTCATGTCGCTTCTGCCGAATCACCTCATATTACCAACTCATGTCGCTCCTGCAGACTCACCTCATGTTACCGACTCATGTCGCTTCTGCAGAATCACGTCATGTCACCCGACTCATGTCGCTTCTGCAGAATCACCTCATGTTACCGACTCATGTCGCTTCTGCAGAATCACCTTATGTTACCGACTCATGTCGCTCATGCAGACTCACCTCATGTTACCCGACTCATGTCACTTCTGCAAAATCACCTCATGTTACCGACTCATGTCGCTTCTGCAGAATCACATCATGTCACCCGACTCATGTCGCTTCTGCAGAATCACCTCATGTTACCGACACATGTCGCTTCTGCAGAATCACATCATGTCACCCGACTCATGTCGCTCATGAAGACTCACCTCATGTTACCCGACTCATGTCACTCCTGCAGAATCACCTCATGTTACCCGACTCATGTCGCTCCTGCAGACTAACCTCATGTTACCGACTTATGTCGCTTCTGCAGAATCACCTCATATTACCGACTCATGTCGCTCATGCAGAATCACCTCATGTTACCGACTCATGTCGCTCCTGCAGACTCACCTCATGTTACCCGACTCATGTAGCTGCTGCAGACTCACCTCATGTTACCTGACTCATGTCGCTTCTGCAGAATCACCTCATGTCACCTGACTCATGTCGCTTCTGCAGACTCACCTCATGTTACCCGACTCATGTCGCTCCTGCAGACTCACCTCATGTTACCTGACTCATGTCGCTTCTGCAGACTCACCTCATGTTTCCCGACTCATATCGCTTCTGCAGACTCACCTCATGTTACCGACTCATGTCGCTTCTGCAGAATCACCTCATGTTACCCGACTCATGTCGCTTCTGCAGAATCACCTCATGTTACCGATTCATGTCGCTCCTGCAGAATCACCTCATGTCACCCGACTCATGTCGCTCCTGCAGACTCACCTCATGTCACCGACTCATGTCGCTTCTGCAGAATTTCGTCATGTCACCCGACTCATGTCGTTCCTGCAGAATCACCTCATGTTACCCGACTCATGTGAATCCTGCAGATTAACCTCATGTTACCCGACTCATGTCGCTCCTGCAGACTCATCTCGTGTTACCGACTCATGTAGCTCCAGCAGACTCACCTCATGTAACCCGACTCATGTCGCTCATGCAGACTCACCTCATTTTACCGACTTATGTCGCTTCTGCAGACTCACCTCATGTAACCCGACTCATGTCGCTCATGCAGACTCACCTCATGTTACCGACTCATGTCGCTTCTGCAGACTCACCTCATGTTCCCGACTCATGTTGCTTCTGCAGACTCACCTCATGTTACCGACTCATACCGCTCCTGCAGAATCACCTCATGTTACCCGACTCATGTCGCTCATGCAGACTCACCCCATGTTACCCGACTCATGTCGCTCCTGCAGACTCATCTCGTGTTTCCGACTCATGTAGCTCCTGCAGACTCACCTCATGTAACCCGACTCATGTCGCTAATGCAGACTCACCTCATGTTACCGACCTATGTTGCTTCTGCAGACTCACCTCATGTTCCCGACTCATGTCGCTTCTGCAGACTCACCTCATCTTACCGACTCATACCGCTCCTGCAGAATCACCTCATCTTACCGACTCATGTCGCTCATGCAGACTCACCTCATGTTACCGACTCATGTCGCTTCTGCAGACTCACCTCATGTTACCGACTCATGTCGCTTCTGCAGAATCACGTCATGTCACCCGACTCATGTCGCTTCTGCCGAATCACCTCATGTTACCCGACTCATGTCGCTCCTGCAGACTCACCACATGTTACCGACTCATGTTGCCCCTGCAGACTCACCTCATGTTACCCGACTCATGTCGCTCCTGCAGACTCACCTCATGTTACCCGACTCATGTTGCTTCTACAGAATCACGTCATGTTACCCAGCTCATGTCGCTCCTGCAGACTCACCTCATGTTACCGACTCATGTCGCTCCTGCAGACTCACCTCATGTAACCGACTCATGTCGCTTCTGCAGAATCACGTCATGTCACCCGACTCATGTCGCTTCTGCAGAATCACCTCATGTTACCGACTCATGTCAGCCGACTCATGTCGCTTCTGCAGAATCACCTCATATTACCAACTCATGTCGCTCCTGCAGACTCACCTCATGTTACCGACTCATGTCGCTTCTGCAGAATCACGTCATGTCACCCGACTCATGTCGCTTCTGCAGAATCACCTCATGTTACCGACTCATGTCGCTTCTGCAGAATCACCTTATGTTACCGACTCATGTCGCTCATGCAGACTCACCTCATGTTACCCGACTCATGTCACTTCTGCAGAATCATCTCATGTTACCTACTCATGTCGCTTCTGCAGAATCACATCATGTCACCCGACTTATGTCGCTTCTGCAGAATCACCTCATGTTACCGACTCATGTCGCTTCTGCAGAATCACGTCATGTTACCGACTCATGTCGCTCATGCAGACTCACCTCATGTTACCCGACTCATGTCACTCCTGCAGAATCACCTCATGTTACCCGACTCATGTCGCTCCTGCAGACTCACCTCATGTTACCGACTTATGTCGCTTCTGCAGAATCACCTCATGTTACCGACTCATGTCGCTCATGCAGAATCACCTCATGTTACCGACTCATGTCGCTCCTGCAGACTCACCTCATGTTACCCGACTCATGTCACTTCTGCAGACTCACCTCATGTTACCCGACTCATGTAGCTGCTGCAGACTCACCTCATGTTACCTGACTCATGTCGCTTCTGCAGAATCACCTCATGTCACCTGACTCATGTCGCTTCTGCAGACTCACCTCATGTTACCCGACTCATGTCGCTCCTGCAGACTCACCTCATGTTACCTGACTCATGTCGCTTCTGCAGACTCACCTCATGTTTCCCGACTCATATCGCTTCTGCAGACTCACCTCATGTTACCGACTCATGTCGCTTCTGCAGAATCACCTCATGTTACCCGACTCATGTCGCTTCTGCAGAATCACCTCATGTTACCGATTCATGTCGCTCCTGCAGAATCACCTCATGTCACCCGACTCATGTCGCTCCTGCAGACTCACCTCATGTCACCGACTCATGTCGCTTCTGCAGAATTTCGTCATGTCACCCGACTCATGTCGCTCCTGCAGAATCACCTCATGTTACCCGACTCATGTGAATCCTGCAGATTAACCTCATGTTACCCGACTCATGTCGCTCCTGTAGACTCATCTCGTGTTACCGACTCATGTAGCTCCAGCAGACTCACCTCATGTAACCCGACTCATGTCGCTCATGCAGACTCACCTCATTTTACCGACTTATGTCGCTTCTGCAGACTCACCTCATGTAACCCGACTCATGTCGCTCATGCAGACTCACCTCATGTTACCGACTCATGTCGCTTCTGCAGACTCACCTCATGTTCCCGACTCATGTTGCTTCTGCAGACTCACCTCATGTTACCGACTCATACCGCTCCTGCAGAATCACCTCATGTTACCCGACTCATGTCGCTCATGCAGACTCACCTCATGTTGCCCGACTCATGTCGCTTCTGCAGAATCACCTCATGTTACGCGACTCATGACGCTCCTGCAGACTCACCCCATGTTACCCGACTCATGTCGCTCCTGCAGACTCACCTCATGTTACCGACTCATGTCACTCCTGCAGACTCACCTCATGTTACCCGACTAATGTCGCTCCTCCTGACTCACCTCATGTTCGCCGACTCATGTCGCTCCTGCAGACTCACCTCATGTTACCGACTCATGTCGCTTCTGCAGACTCACCTCATGTTACCGACTCATACCGCTCCTGCAGAATGACCTCATGTAACCCGACTCATGTCACTCATGCAGACTCACCTCATGTTACCGACTCATGTCGCTTCTGCAGACTCACCTCATGTTACCGACTCATGTCGCTTCTGCAAGATCACGTCATGTCACCCGACTCATGTCGCTTCTACCGAATCACCTCATGTTACCGACTCATGTCGCTTCTGCAGAATCACATCATTTCACCCGACTCATGTCGCTCCTGCAGACTCACCTCATGTTACCGACTCATGTCGCTTCTGCAGAAACACATCATGTCACCCGACTCATGTCGCTTCTGCAGAATCACCTCATGTTACCGACTCATGTCGCTTCTGCAGAATCACGTCATGTTACCGACTCATGTTGCCCAAGCAGACTCACCTCATGTTACCCGACTCATGTCGCTCCTGCAGACTCACCACATGTTTCCGACTCATGTTGCCCAAGCAGAATCACCTCATGTTACCCGACACATGTCGCTCCTGCAGACTCACCTCATGTTGCCCGACTCATGTTGCTTCTACAGAATCACGTCATGTTGCCCGACTCATGTCGCTTCTGCAGAATCACGTCATGTCACCCGACTCATGTCGCTCCTGCGGACACACCTCATGTTACCGACTCATGTCGCTCCTGCAGACTCACCTCATGTTACCGACTCATGTCACCCGACTCATGTCGCTTCTGCAGAATCACCTCATATTACCGAATTATGTCGCTTCTGCAGAATCACGTCATGTCACCCGACTGATGACGCTTGTGCAGAATCACCTCATATTCCCAACTCATGTCGCTCCTGCAGACTCACCTCATGTTACCGACTCATGTCGCTTCTGCAGAATCACCTCATGTTACCGACTCATGTCGCATCTGCAGAATCACATCAAGTCACCCGACTCATGTCGCTTCTGCAGACTCACCTCATGTTTCCGACTCATGTCAACCGACTCATGTCGCTTCTGCAGAATCACCTCATGTTACCGACTCATGTCGCTTCTGCAGAATCACGTCATGTCACCCGACTGATGTCGCTTCTGCAGAATCACCTCATGTTACCGACTCATGTCGCTTCTGCAGAATCACCTTATGTTACCGACTCATGTCGCTCATGCAGACTCACCTCATGTTACCCGACTCATGTCACTTCTGCAGAATCACCTCATGTTACCGACTCATGTCGCTTCTGCAGAATCACATCATGTCACCCGACTCATGTCGCTTCTGCAGACTCACCTCATGTTACCGACTCATGTCGCTTCTGCAGAATCACATCATGTCACCCGACTCATGTCGCTTCTGGAGACTCACCTCATGTTACCGACACATGTCGCTTCTGCAGAATCACATCATGTCACCCGACTTATGTCGCTTCTGCAGAATCACCTCATGTTACCGACTCATGTCGCTTCTGCAGAATCACGTCATGTTACCGACTCATGTCGCTCATGCAGACTCACCTCATGTTACCCGACTCATGTCGCTCCTGCAGACTCACCTCATGTTACCCGACTCATGTCGCTCCTCCAGAGTCACCTCATGTTTGCCGACTCATGTCGCTCCTGCAGAATCACCTCATGTTACCGACTCATGTGGCTTCTGCAGACTCACCTCATGTTACCCGACTCATGTCGCTCCTGCAGACTCACCTCATGTTACCTGACTCATGTGGATCCTGCAGATTAACCTCATGTTACCCAACTCATGTCGCTCCTGCAGACTCATCTCGTGTTACCGACTCATGTCGCTCCTGCAGAATCACCTCATGTTACCCGACTCATGTTGCTCCTGCAGATTAACCTCATGTTACCCGACTCATGTCGCTCCTGCAGACTCATCTTGTGTTTCCGACTCATGTAGCTCCTGCAGACTCACCTCATGTAACCCGACTCATGTCGCTAATGCAGACTCACCTCATGTTACCGACCTATGTTGCTTCTGCAGACTCACCTCATGTTCCCGACTCATGTCGCTTCTGCAGACTCACCTCATCTTACCGACTCATACCGCTCCTGCAGAATCACCTCATCTTACCGACTCATGTCGCTCATGCAGACTCACCTCATGTTACCGACTCATGTCGCTTCTGCAGACTCACCTCATGTTACCGACTCATGTCGCTTCTGCAGAATCACGTCATGTCACCCGACTCATGTCGCTTCTGCAGAATCACCTCATGTCACCTGACTCATGTCGCTTCTGCAGACTCACCACGTTACCGACTCATGTTGCCCCTGCAGACTCACCTCATGTTACCCGACTCATGTCGCTCCTGCAGACTCACCTCATGTTACCCGACTCATGTTGCTTCTACAGAATCACGTCATGTTACCCAGCTCATGTCGCTCCTGCAGACTCACCTCATGTTACCGACTCATGTCGCTCCTGCAGACTCACGTCATGTTACCCGACTCATGTCGCTTCTGCAGAATCACGTCATGTCACCCGACTCATGTCGCTTCTGCAGAATCACCTCATGTTACCGACTCATGTCACCCGACTCATGTCGCTTCTGCCGAATCACCTCATATTACCAACTCATGTCGCTCCTGCAGACTCACCTCATGTTACCGACTCATGTCGCTTCTGCAGAATCACGTCATGTCACCCGACTCATGTCGCTTCTGCAGAATCACCTCATGTTACCGACTCATGTCGCTTCTGCAGAATCACCTTATGTTACCGACTCATGTCGCT
The DNA here is from genome assembly GCA_029721435.1 of Gymnothorax reevesii. Classification (NCBI taxonomy): domain Eukaryota; kingdom Metazoa; phylum Chordata; class Actinopteri; order Anguilliformes; family Muraenidae; genus Gymnothorax; species Gymnothorax reevesii. Next base: position 163,800,768 of record CM056575.1, read on the forward strand.
CATGCAGACTCACCTCATGTTACCCGACTCATGTCACTTCTGCAAAATCACCTCATGTTACCGACTCATGTCGCTTCTGCAGAATCACATCATGTCACCCGACTCATGTCGCTTCTGCAGAATCACCTCATGTTACCGACACATGTCGCTTCTGCAGAATCACATCATGTCACCCAACTCATGTCGCTCATGAAGACTCACCTCATGTTACCCGACTCATGTCACTCCTGCAGAATCACCTCATGTTACCCGACTCATGTCGCTCCTGCAGACTAACCTCATGTTACCGACTTATGTCGCTTCTGCAGAATCACCTCATATTACCGACTCATGTCGCTCATGCAGAATCACCTCATGTTACCGACTCATGTCGCTCCTGCAGACTCACCTCATGTTACCCGACTCATGTAGCTGCTGCAGACTCACCTCATGTTACCTGACTCATGTCGCTTCTGCAGAATCACCTCATGTCACCTGACTCATGTCGCTTCTGCAGACTCACCTCATGTTACCCGACTCATGTCGCTCCTGCAGACTCACCTCATGTTACCTGACTCATGTCGCTTCTGCAGACTCACCTCATGTTTCCCGACTCATATCGCTTCTGCAGACTCACCTCATGTTACCGACTCATGTCGCTTCTGCAGAATCACCTCATGTTACCCGACTCATGTCGCTCCTGCAGAATCACCTCATGTCACCCGACTCATGTCGCTCCTGCAGACTCACCTCATGTCACCGACTCATGTCGCTTCTGCAGAATTTCGTCATGTCACCCGACTCATGTCGCTCCTGCAGAATCACCTCATGTTACCCGACTCATGTGAATCCTGCAGATTAACCTCATGTTACCCGACTCATGTCGCTCCTGCAGAATCACGTCATGTCACCCGACTCATGTCGCTTCTGCAGAATCACCTCATGTTACCGACTCATGTCGCTTCTGCAGAATCACCTTATGTTACCGACTCATGTCGCTCATGCAGACTCACCTCATGTTACCCGACTCATGTCACTTCTGCAAAATCACCTCATGTTACCGACTCATGTCGCTTCTGCAGAATCACATCATGTCACCCGACTCATGTCGCTTCTGCAGAATCACCTCATGTTACCGACACATGTCGCTTCTGCAGAATCACATCATGTCACCCAACTCATGTCGCTCATGAAGACTCACCTCATGTTACCCGACTCATGTCACTCCTGCAGAATCACCTCATGTTACCCGACTCATGTCTCTCCTGCAGACTAACCTCATGTTACCGACTTATGTCGCTTCTGCAGAATCACCTCATATTACCGACTCATGTCGCTCATGCAGAATCACCTCATGTTACCGACTCATGTCGCTCCTGCAGACTCACCTCATGTTACCCGACTCATGTAGCTGCTGCAGACTCACCTCATGTTACCTGACTCATGTCGCTTCTGCAGAATCACCTCATGTCACCTGACTCATGTCGCTTCTGCAGACTCACCTCATGTTACCCGACTCATGTCGCTCCTGCAGACTCACCTCATGTTACCTGACTCATGTCGCTTCTGCAGACTCACCTCATGTTTCCCGACTCATATCGCTTCTGCAGACTCACCTCATGTTACCGACTCATGTCGCTTCTGCAGAATCACCTCATGTTACCCGACTCATGTCGCTCCTGCAGAATCACCTCATGTCACCCGACTCATGTCGCTCCTGCAGACTCACCTCATTTCACCGACTCATGTCGCTTCTGCAGAATTTCGTCATGTCACCCGACTCATGTCGCTCCTGCAGAATCACCTCATGTTACCCGACTCATGTGAATCCTGCAGATTAACCTCATGTTACCCGACTCATGTCGCTCCTGCAGACTCATCTCGTGTTACCGACTCATGTAGCTCCAGCAGACTCACCTCATGTAACCCGACTCATGTCGCTCATGCAGACTCACCTCATTTTACCGACTTATGTCGCTTCTGCAGACTCACCTCATGTAACCCGACTCATGTCGCTCATGCAGACTCACCTCATGTTACCGACTCATGTCGCTTCTGCAGACTCACCTCATGTTCCCGACTCATGTTGCTTCTGCAGACTCACCTCATGTTACCGACTCATACCGCTCCTGCAGAATCACCTCATGTTACCCGACTCATGTCGCTCATGCAGACTCACCCCATGTTACCCGACTCATGTCGCTCCTGCAGACTCATCTTGTGTTTCCGACTCATGTAGCTCCTGCAGACTCACCTCATGTAACCCGACTCATATCGCTAATGCAGACTCACCTCATGTTACCGACCTATGTTGCTTCTGCAGACTCACCTCATGTTCCCGACTCATGTCGCTTCTGCAGACTCACCTCATCTTACCGACTCATACCGCTCCTGCAGAATCACCTCATCTTACCGACTCATGTCGCTCATGCAGACTCACCTCATGTTACCGACTCATGTCGCTTCTGCAGACTCACCTCATGTTACCCGACTCATGTAGCTGCTGCAGACTCACCTCATGTTACCTGACTCATGTCGCTTCTGCAGAATCACCTCATGTCACCTGACTCATGTCGCTTCTGCAGACTCACCACGTTACCGACTCATGTTGCCCCTGCAGACTCACCTCATGTTACCCGACTCATGTCGCTCCTGCAGACTCACCTCATGTTACCCGACTCATGTTGCTTCTACAGAATCACGTCATGTTACCCAGCTCATGTCGCTCCTGCAGACTCACCTCATGTTACCGACTCATGTCGCTCCTGCAGACTCACGTCATGTTACCCGACTCATGTCGCTTCTGCAGAATCACGTCATGTCACCCGACTCATGTCGCTTCTGCAGAATCACCTCATGTTACCGACTCATGTCACCCGACTCATGTCGCTTCTGCCGAATCACCTCATATTACCAACTCATGTCGCTCCTGCAGACTCACCTCATGTTACCGACTCATGTCGCTTCTGCAGAATCACGTCATGTCACCCGACTCATGTCGCTTCTGCAGAATCACCTCATGTTACCGACTCATGTCGCTTCTGCAGAATCACCTTATGTTACCGACTCATGTCGCTCATGCAGACTCACCTCATGTTACCCGACTCATGTCACTTCTGCAGAATCACCTCATGTTACCGACTCATGTCGCTTCTGCAGAATCACATCATGTCACCCGACTCATGTCGCTTCTGCAGAATCACCTCATGTTACCGACACATGTCGCTTCTGCAGAATCACATCATGTCACCCGACTCATGTCGCTCATGCAGACTCACCTCATGTTACCCGACTCATGTCACTCCTGCAGAATCACCTCATGTTACCCGACTCATGTCGCTCCTGCAGACTCACCTCATGTTACCGACTTATGTCGCTTCTGCAGAATCACCTCATGTTACCGACTCATGTCGCTCATGCAGAATCACCTCATGTTACCGACTCATGTCGCTCCTGCAGACTCACCTCATGTTACCCGACTCATGTCACTTCTGCAGACTCACCTCATGTTACCCGACTCATGTAGCTGCTGCAGACTCACCTCATGTTACCTGACTCATGTCGCTTCTGCAGAATCACCTCATGTCACATGACTCATGTCGCTTCTGCAGACTCACCTCATGTTACCCGACTCATGTCGCTCCTGCAGACTCACCTCATGTTACCTGACTCATGTCGCTTCTGCAGACTCACCTCATGTTTCCCGACTCATATCGCTTCTGCAGACTCACCTCATGTTACCGACTCATGTCGCTTCTGCAGAATCACCTCATGTTACCCGACTCATGTCGCTTCTGCAGAATCACCTCATGTTACCGATTCATGTCGCTCCTGCAGAATCACCTCATGTCACCCGACTCATGTCGCTCCTGCAGACTCACCTCATGTCACCGACTCATGTCGCTTCTGCAGAATTTCGTCATGTCACCCGACTCATGTCGCTCCTGCAGAATCACCTCATGTTACCCGACTCATGTGAATCCTGCAGATTAACCTCATGTTACCCGACTCATGTCGCTCCTGCAGACTCATCTCGTGTTACCGACTCATGTAGCTCCAGCAGACTCACCTCATGTAACCCGACTCATGTCGCTCATGCAGACTCACCTCATTTTACCGACTTATGTCGCTTCTGCAGACTCACCTCATGTAACCCGACTCATGTCGCTCATGCAGACTCACCTCATGTTACCGACTCATGTCGCTTCTGCAGACTCACCTCATGTTCCCGACTCATGTTGCTTCTGCAGACTCACCTCATGTTACCGACTCATACCGCTCCTGCAGAATCACCTCATGTTACCCGACTCATGTCGCTCATGCAGACTCACCTCATGTTGCCCGACTCATGTCGCTTCTGCAGAATCACCTCATGTTACGCGACTCATGACGCTCCTGCAGACTCACCCCATGTTACCCGACTCATGTCGCTCCTGCAGACTCACCTCATGTTACCGACTCATGTCACTCCTGCAGACTCACCTCATGTTACCCGACTAATGTCGCTCCTCCTGACTCACCTCATGTTCGCCGACTCATGTCGCTCCTGCAGACTCACCTCATGTTACCGACTCATGTCGCTTCTGCAGACTCACCTCATGTTACCGACTCATACCGCTCCTGCAGAATGACCTCATGTAACCCGACTCATGTCACTCATGCAGACTCACCTCATGTTACCGACTCATGTCGCTTCTGCAGACTCACCTCATGTTACCGACTCATGTCGCTTCTGCAAGATCACGTCATGTCACCCGACTCATGTCGCTTCTACCGAATCACCTCATGTTACCGACTCATGTCGCTTCTGCAGAATCACATCATTTCACCCGACTCATGTCGCTCCTGCAGACTCACCTCATGTTACCGACTCATGTCGCTTCTGCAGAAACACATCATGTCACCCGACTCATGTCGCTTCTGCAGAATCACCTCATGTTACCGACTCATGTCGCTTCTGCAGAATCACGTCATGTTACCGACTCATGTTGCCCAAGCAGACTCACCTCATGTTACCCGACTCATGTCGCTCCTGCAGACTCACCACATGTTTCCGACTCATGTTGCCCAAGCAGAATCACCTCATGTTACCCGACACATGTCGCTCCTGCAGACTCACCTCATGTTGCCCGACTCATGTTGCTTCTACAGAATCACGTCATGTTGCCCGACTCATGTCGCTTCTGCAGAATCACGTCATGTCACCCGACTCATGTCGCTCCTGCGGACACACCTCATGTTACCGACTCATGTCGCTCCTGCAGACTCACCTCATGTTACCGACTCATGTCACCCGACTCATGTCGCTTCTGCAGAATCACCTCATATTACCGAATTATGTCGCTTCTGCAGAATCACGTCATGTCACCCGACTGATGTCGCTTCTGCAGAATCACCTCATCTTACCGACTCATGTCGCTTCTGCAGAATCACCTTTTGTTACCGACTCATGTCGCTCATACAGACTCACCTCATGTTACCCGACTCATGTCACTTCTGCAGAATCACATCATGTCACCCGACTCATGTCGCTTCTGCAGACTCACCTCATGTTACCGACTCATGTCACCCGACTCATGTCGCTTCTGCAGAATCACCTCATATTACCGACTTATGTCGCTTCTGCAGAATCACGTCATGTCACCCGACTGATGTCGCTTCTGCAGAATCACCTCATGTTACCGACTCATGTCGCTTCTGCAGAATCACCTTATGTTACCGACTCATGTCGCTCATGCAGACTCACCTCATGTTACCCGACTCATGTCACTTCTGCAGAATCACATCATTTCACCCGACTCATGTCGCTCCTGCAGACTCACCTCATGTTACCGACTCATGTCGCTTCTGCAGAATCACATCATGTCACCCGACTCATGTCGCTCCTGCAGACTCACCTCATGTTACCGACTCATGTCGCTTCTGCAGAATCACATCATGTCACCCGACTCATGTCGCTTCTGCAGAATCACCTCATGTTACCGACTCATGTCGCTTCTGCAGAATCACATCATGTTACCGACTCATGTCGCTCATGCAGACTCACCTCATGTTACCCGACTCATGTCACTTCTGCAGAATCACTTCATGTCACCCGACTCATGTCGCTTCTGCAGACTCACCTCATGTTACCGACTCATGTCGCTTCTGCAGAATCACCTCATGTTACCCGACTCATGTCGCTCCTGCAGACTCACCTCATGTTAATTGACTCATGTCACTTCTGCAGAATCACGTCATGTCACCCGACTCATGTCGCTTCTGCAGACTCACCTCATGTTACCCGACTCATGTCGCTTCTGCAGACTCACCTCATGTTACCTGACTCATGTCGCTCCTGCAGAATCACGTCATGTCACCCGACTCATGTCGCTTCTGCAGACTCACCTCATGTTTCCCGACTCATGTCGCTCCTGCAGACTCACTTCATGTTACCTGACTCATGTCGCTTCTGCAGACTCACCTCATGTTACCCGACTCATGTCGCTTCTGCAGAATCACCTCATGTTACCCGACTCATGTCGCTCCTGCGGACTCACCTCATGTTACCGACTCATGTCGCTCCTGCAGACTCACCTCATGTTACCGACTCATGTCGCTTCTGCAGAATCACGTCATGTCACCTGACTCATGTCGCTTCTGCAGAATCACCTCATGTTACCGACTCATGTCGCTTCTGCAGAATCACATCATGTCACCCGACTCATGTCGCTTCTGCAGACTCACCTCATGTTACCGACTCATGTCACCCGACTCATGTCGCTTCTGCAGAATCACCTCATAATACCGACTTATGTCGCTTCTGCAGAATCACGTCATGTCACCCGACTGATGTCACTTCTGCAGAATCACCTTATGTTACCGACTCATGTCGCTCATGCAGACTCACCTCATGTTACCCGACTCATGTCACTTCTGCAGAATCACCTCATGTTACCGACTCATGTCGCTTCTGCAGAATCACATCATTTCACCCGACTCATGTCGCTCCTGCAGACTCACCTCATGTTACCGACTCATGTCGCTTCTGCAGAAACACATCATGTCACCCGACTCATGTCGCTTCTGCAGAATCACCTTATGTTACCGACTCATGTCGCTTCTGCAGAATCACGTCATGTTACCGACTCATGTCGCTCATGCAGACTCACCTCATGTTACCCGACTCATGTCACTTCTGCAGAATCACCTAATGTTACCGACTCATGTCGCTTCTGCAGAATCACATCATGTCACCCGACTCATGTCGCTTCTGCAGACTCACCTCATGTTACCGACTCATGTCACTTCTGCAGTATCACCTCATGTCACCCGACTCATGTCACTCCTGCAGACTCACCTCATGTTACCCGACTCATGTCGCTCCTGCAGACTCACCTCATGTTACCGACTTATGTCGCTTCTGCAGAATCACCTCATGTTACCGACTCATGTCGCTCATGCAGACTCACCTCATGTTACCCGACTCATGTCACTTCTGCAGAATCACCTCATGTTACCCGACTCATGTCGCTCCTGCAGACTCACCTCATGTTACCCGACTCATGTAGCTCCTGCAGAATCACCTCATGTTACCCGACTCATGTCGCTTCTGCAGAATCACCTCATGTCACCCGACTCATGTCGCTTCTGCAGACTCACCTCATTTTACCTGACTCATGTCGCTCCTGCAGAATCACGTCATGTCACCCGACTCATGTCGCTTCTGCAGACTCACCTCATGTTACCCGACTCATGTCGCTCCTGCAGACTCACCTCATGTTACCTGACTCATGTCGCTTCTGCAGACTCACCTCATGTTACCCGACTCATGTCGCTTCTGCAGACTCACCTCATTTCACCGACTCATGTCGCTCCTGCAGAATCACCTCATGTTACCCGACTCATGTCGCTTCTGCAGAATCACCTCATGTTACAGATTCATGTCGCTCCTGCAGAATCACCTCATGTCACCCGACTCATGTTGCTCCTGCAGACTCACCTCATGTCACCGACTCATGTCGCTTCTGCAGAATCACGTCATGTCACCCGACTCATGTCGCTTCTGCAGAATCACGTCATGTCACCCGACTCATGTCGCTTCTGCAGAATCACCTCATGTTACCGACTCATGTCGCTTCTGCAGAATCACCTCATGTCACCCGACTCATGTCGCTTCTGCAGACTCACCTCATGTTACCTGACTCATGTCGCTCCTGCAGACTCACCTCATGTTACCGACTTATGTCGCTTCTGCAGAATCACCTCATGTTACCGACTCATGTCGCTCCTGCAGACTCACCTCATGTTAATCGACTCATGTCACTTCTGCAGAATCACGTCATGTCACTCGACTCATGTCGCTTCTGCAGAATCACCTCATGTAACCCGACTCATGTCGCTTCTGCAGACTCACCTCATGTTACCCGACTCATGTCGCTTCTGCAGACTCACCTCATGTTACCTGACTCATGTCGCTCCTGCAGAATCACGTCATGTCACCCGACTCATGTCGCTTCTGCAGACTCACCTCATGTTACCCGACTCATGTCGCTCCTGCAGACTCACCTCATGTTACCTGACTCATGTCGCTTCTGCAGACTCACCTCATGTTACCCGACTCATGTCGCTTCTGCAGACTCACCTCATGTTACCGACTCATGTCGCTTCTGCAGAATCACCTCATGTTACCCGACTCATGTCACTCCTGCGGACTCACCTCATGTTACCGACTCATGTCGCTCCTGCAGACTCACCTCATGTTACCGACTCATGTCGCTTCTGCAGAATCACGTCATGTCACCTGACTCATGTCGCTTCTGCAGAATCACCTCATGTTACCGACTCATGTCGCTTCTGCAGAATCACATCATGTCACCCGACTCATGTCGCTTCTGCCGACTCACCTCATGTTACCGACTCATGTCACCCGAATCATGTCGCTTCTGCAGAATCACCTCATATTACCGACTTATGTCGCTTCTGCAGAATCACGTCATGTCACCCGACTGATGTCACTTTTGCAGAATCACCTTATGTTACCGACTCATGTCGCTCATGCAGACTCACCTCATGTTACCCAACTCATGTCACTTCTGCAGAATCACCTCATGTTACCGACTCATGTCGCTTCTGCAGAATCACATCATTTCACCCGACTCATGTCGCTCCTGCAGACTCACCTCATGTTACCGACTCATGTCGCTTCTGCAGAATCACATCATGTCACCCGACTCATGTCGCTTCTGCAGAATCACCTCATGTTACCGACTCATGTCGCTTCTGCAGAATCACGTCATGTTACCGACTCATGTCGCTCATGCAGACTCACCTCATGTTACCGACTCATGTCGCTCCTGCAGACTCACCTCATGTTACCGACTTATGTCGCTTCTGCAGAATCACCTCATGTTACCGACTCATGTTGCTCATGCAGACTCACCTCATGTTACCCGACTCATGTCACTTCTGCAGAATCACCTCATGTTACCAGACTCATGTCGCTCCCGCAGACTCACCTCATGTTACCCGACTCATGTAGCTCCTGCAGAATCACCTCATGTTACCCGACTCATGTCGCTTCTGCAGAATCACATCATTTCACCCGACTCATGTCGCTCCTGCAGACTCACCTCATGTTACCGACTCATGTCGCTTCTGCAGAATCACATCATGTCACCCGACTCATGTCGCTTCTGCAGAATCACCTCATGTTACCGACTCATGTCACTTCTGCAGAATCACCTCATGTCACCCGACTCATGTCACTCCTGCAGACTCACCTCATGTTACCCGACTCATGTCGCTCCTGCAGACTCACCTCATGTTACCGACTTATGTCGCTTCTGCAGAATCACCTCATGTTACCGACTCATGTTGCTCATGCAGACTCACCTCATGTTACCCGACTCATGTCACTTCTGCAGAATCACCTCATGTTACCAGACTCATGTCGCTCCCGCAGACTCACCTCATGTTACCCGACTCATGTAGCTCCTGCAGAATCACCTCATGTTACCCGACTCATGTCGCTTCTGCAGAATCACCTCATGTCACCCGACTCATGTCGCTTCTGCAGACTCACCTCATGTTACCAGACTCAGGTCGCTTCTGCAGACTCACCTCATGTTACCTGACTCATGTCGCTCCTGCAGAATCACGTCATGTCACCCGACTCATGTCGCTTCTGCAGACTCACCTCATGTTACCCGACTCATGTCGCTCCTGCAGACTCACCTCATGTTACCTGACTCATGTCGCTTCTGCAGACTCACCTCATGTTACCCGACTCATGTCGCTTCTGCAGACTCACCTCATTTTACCGACTCATGTCGCTTCTGCAGAATCACCTCATGTTACCCGACTCATGTCGCTTCTGCAGAATCACCTCATGTTACAGATTCATGTCGCTCCTGCAGAATCACCTCATGTCACCCGACTCATGTCGCTCCTGCAGACTCACCTCATGTCACCGACTCATGTCGCTTCTGCAGAATCACGTCATGTCACCCGACTCATGTCGCTTCTCCAGAATCACGTCATGTCACCCGACTCATGTCGCTCCTGCAGACTCACCTCATGTTACCGACTTATGTCGCTTCTGCAGAATCACCTCATGTTACCGACTCATGTCGCTCATGCAGACTCACCTCATGTTACCCGACTCATGTCACTTCTGCAGAATCACCTCATGTTACCCGACTCATGTCGCTCCCGCAGACTCACCTCATGTTACCCGACTCATGTAGCTCCTGCAGAATCACCTCATGTTACCCGACTCATGTCGCTTCTGCAGAATCACCTCATGTCACCCGACTCATGTCGCTTCTGCAGAATCACCTCATGTTACCGACTCATGTCGCTTCTGCAGAATCACCTCATGTCACCCGACTCATGTCGCTTCTGCAGACTCACCTCTTGTTACCTGACTCATGTCGCTCCTGAAGGAGAATATCATCCTTTATCCTCACATATCGTATGGCGGTCACAGACGCCGCCAAATGCCCTCATTATCACAGTTTAGGTGGGTACAATCCTGCCAGTTTGCCACGGCACATGTGTAACTTACGCACACACTCACACACATGCACTCACACACGTTAAGACACACACGCACGCACACACCCACACACACTAACGCACTCCGAACATGCTCAAACACATACACGCACACACCCACACAAACGCACTCCGAACACACACTCACACCAAAAGCACTGGAGCTCCCATGGCCCCGGCCTGGCAGGTGAACAGATGCCTCACTCTCACACTCTTTTATATTTTTTTCCAGCTTACCATCACTTACCATCACATCAATCCTCAGTTCCCTCAAAGCCTGTAACCCTGTCAGCAAAGAGTAAAATACACTCTGTAAGCAGAGCAGCCAACTTAAGTCTTTGGGAATATAGCGATAAAATTTCTGCAATATGTTCACTTCTAAACGCTGCAATTGATCCCGTTGAGGTCATAAAGCGTAATAAAACATTTAAAAAGTGAATTATCTGAAACAAGAATTTTTATCTGGAAATTGGAGATTTTTTCTGATTTTAAAATTGCCCAGTGGTCTATTTCTGATGTATAAATCATTGTTTTATGAAGGTCCGGCTGGGATCGAAGAGATAAACATTTGGTACCAGTAACAGCTTCATTGTTTGCAATGTGTTCGGTAAAGCCACCTCTGTCCGACATACGAACAGGTTTATATGAGATCTACTTTCTTCACTGAGGTAAAGACTTAAGGCCACTTCCCGTGATAATAACCATAGATTGTCTTTTTGTGCAAGACTGCTTATTCTGTCGACTTATCAGTCATTGCACAGGAATTAAACTGTAAATCTTCACCCATCTCTCTGTCAATCTGTGATGAAATATTGCATGTATTACTTCTACAAAATTGAATGAGAATGTCAAGTCCTGTCAATTATCTGTCACTGTGAGGACCAATATTTCTGAGATAATCACATATCGTGTCCGAGTGCATTTGGGATGATCGGACTGTGCCTTTGTTGCAGAGCAGTGTAAGTGGCTTAAATTAATTGCATTTACCCAGCAAATGCAAAACAAAAATAAAAAAGCATAAATCTATTAAGATTTACTGTCATTGACTTTGAGCAAACAAGCATTTTTCTTTTGTTAATTGAGATAATGAGTAAATGGGAATTGTGTCTTTAGTGCGGGATTGTGCAGATGGTGGTTTATGATGTCATCTATTGGCCCATCGCGATAAACGGTTAGCGGACGGCACAGACAGTCATACTGAGAGGCCCAGAAGCCTCCCAGTTAAATGTTCTTATTAGAGCCCGTCCAGGCTGCTTCGGCTGAAATGGGTTTTTATGCTCTAATTGCCATTCATTTGAGCCAAACCAGATTCTGCGTTATTTATAGGCCGGGTTTGAAATTGTGGAGGACACCAGGGACATTATCTGGACAGGGTGCGGGGGGCTGGTCTGTTTACTTTACAGGGACCAGACAGCTGGTCTTGGGTTTGAGCCGACTGCATCAATCTGCACGGGGACGGGGCAAGTTCCCCCGGCAAGGGCTAATGCAGTATTTCTTGCATTACAGTGTGGCATACAGTCAGTGTGACTGCATCCAGAGGGGAAAACTGTGCTACACAAAGAGAATAATGTCAAGTACTGTGCTACACTATGGCTGTGCCACACAAAGAGATTTCTGTAGAGTATTGTGTTACACTATGGCTGTGCCACACAAAGAGATTTCTGTAGAGTACTGTGTTACACTATAACTGTGCAACACAAAGAGATTTCTGTAGAGAACTGTGTTACACTATGGCTGTGCAACGCAAAGAGAGTACTGTAGAGTACTGTGCTACACTATGGCTGTGCTTCACAAAGAGAATACTGTCGAGTATTGTGTTACACTATGGCTGTGCCACACAAAGAGATTTCTGTAGAGAACTGTGTTACACTATGACTGTGCTACACAAAGAGATTTCTGTAGAGTACTGTGTTACACTATGGCTGTGCTACGCAAAGAGAATACTGTAGAGTACTGTGCTACACTATGGCTGTGCTACACAAAGAGAATACTGTCGAGTACTGTGTCATACTATGGCTGTGCCACACAAAGAGAATACTGTAGAGTACTGTGCTACACTATGGCTGTGCTTCACAAAGGGAATACTGTAGAGTACTGTGTTACACTATGGCTGTGCTACACAAAAAGAATACTGTAGAGTACTGTGCTACACTATGGCTGTGCTTCACAAAGAGAATTCTGTAGAGTACTGTGCTACACTATGGCTGTGCTGCACAAAGAGAATACTGTAGACTACTGTGTTACACTATGGCTGTGCTACACAAAGAGAATTCTGTAGAGTACTGTGCTACACTATGGCTGTGCTTCACAAAGAGAATACTTTAGAGTACTGTGTTACACTATGGCTGTGCTACACAAAGAGAATACTGTAGAGTACTGTGTTACACTATGGCTGTGCTGCACAAAGAGAATACTGTAGAGTACTGTGTTACACTATGGCTGTGCTACACAAAGAGAATACTTTAGAGTACTGTGTTACACTATGGCTGTGCTACACAAAGAGAATACTGTAGAGTACTGTGTTACACTTTGGCTGTGCTACACAAAGAGAATACTGTAGAGTACTGTGTTACACTATGGCTGTGCTGCACAAAGAGAATACTGTAGAGTACTGTGTTACACTATGGCTGTGCTTCACAAAGATAATACTGTCGAGGATTGTGTTACACTATGGCTGTGCCACACAAAGGGATTTCTGTAGAGTACTGTGTTACACTATGACTGTGCTACACAAAGAGATTTCTGTAGAGTACTGTGTTACACTATGGCTGTGCTACGCAAAGAGAGTACTGTAGAGTACTGTGCTACACTATGGCTGTGCTTCAGAAAGGCAATACTGTAGAGTATTGTGTTACACTATGACTGTGATATGCAAAAAGAATTCTGTAGAGTACTGTGTTACACTATGGCTGTGCTACACAAAGGGAATACTGTAGAGTACTGTGTTTCACTATGGCTGTGCTACACAAAGAGAATGCTGAAAAGTACTGTGTTACACTATGGCTGTGCTACACAAAGAGAATGCTGAAAAAGTACCGTGTTACACTATGGCTGTGCCAAACAAAGAGAATACTGTAGAGTACTGTGTTACACTATGGCTGTGCTTCACAAAGAGAATACTGTAGAGTACTGTGTTACACTATGGCTGTGCTACACAAAGAGAATACTGTAGAGTACTGTGTTACACTACGGCTGTGCTACACAAAGAGAATACTGTAGAGTACTGTGTTACACTATGGCTGTGCTGCACAAAGAGAATACTGTAGAGTACTGTGTTACACTATGGCTGTGCTTCACAAAGAGAATACTGTCGAGGATTGTGTTACACTATGGCTGTGCCACACAAAGGGATTTCTGTAGAGTACTGTGTTACACTATGACTGTGCTACACAAAGAGATTTCTGTAGAGTACTGTGTGACACTATGGCTGTGCTACGCAAAGAGAGTACTGTAGAGTACTGTGCTACACTATGGCTGTGCTTCAGAAAGACAATACTGCAGAGTATTGTGTTACACAATGACGTTGCTACGCAAAAAGAATTCTGTAGAGTACTGTGTTACACTATGGCTGTGCTACACAAAGGGAATACTGTAGAGTACTGTGTTTCACTATGGCTGTGCTACACAAAGAGAATGCTGAAAAGTACTGTGTAACACTATGGCTGTGCTACACAAAGAGAATGCTGAAAAGTACCGTGTTACACTATGGCTGTGCTACACAAAAAGAATACTGTAGAGTACTGTGTTACACTATGGCTGTGCTACACAAAGAGAATACTGTAGAGTACTGTGTTACACTATGTCTGTGCTGCACAAAGAGAATACTGTAGAGTACTGTGTTACACTATGGCTGTGCTACACAAAAAGAATACTGTAGAGTACTGTGTTACACTATGGCTGTGCTGCACAAAGAGAATACTGTAGAGTACTGTGTTACACTATGGCTGTGCTTCACAAAGAGAATACTGTTGAGTACTGTGTTACACTATGGCTGTGCTACACAAAGAGAGTACTGTAGAGTACTGTGCTACACTATGGCTGTGCTTCAGAAAGACAATATTGTCGAGTATTGTGTTACACTATGACTGTGCTACGCAAAAAGAATTCTGTAGAGTACTGTTTTACACTATGGCTGTGCTACACAAAGGTAATATTGTAGAGGACTGTGTTTCACTATGGCTGTGCTACACAAAGAGAATGCTGAAAAGTACTGTGTTACACTATGGCTGTGCTACACAAAGAGAATACTGTAGAGTACTGTGTTACACTATGGCTGTGCTACACAAAGAGAATACTGTAGAGTACTGTGCTGCACTATGGCTGTGCTTCACAAGGAGAAAACTGTAGAGTACTGTGTTACACTATAGCTGTGCTTGTAATGTGAATATAGGCCACTAGATGGCAGTATTTACCTTTTTTTTTGTTAAGCTCAGACTGGAGTCATGTTTGGACATGTTTCCAGACATGTCTGGGGCAAGTCCCCGAAAATTAAAAAAAAGAGGTCTAAATGTGGGTGGGGTCTGCAAAAGAGTATATAAGGAAAAAATTGAGACAGTAAAGTAGTAGGAGAAATTGCAAGAAGATGACCAGACCTGCCATTCTGTTCAAGACCTGTGATGTTTCTTTTGTGGATTTCTTTGCCTGTGTTTGAGCATTTTCTTCATCCAGGACATCACCAAGCCACCCCACCAAAAAGGGACTGTAATTATTTCTGTTTTTTCTTATGTATCAATCTTGGTCTTTAGTTGTAGGTTGTTATTAGTCTTTGTCTTTGTTAAAAATTAAATGTGTTTTAGTTGTTAAAACTGTGTTTGTCATCCCTTGCTGTTGCTGTTGTGTTATAAATGTAATAACAAATTGGGGCCATAACAAATTGGGGGCTCAAGGTCCGGGATAGACCATTGTGTGAGTAATTTATTGAAAATCTAACATTCCAAATTGTGAAATTGTTTTTGTGAATTTTCCTAGATATATATTGACAACAGCAATGGATGATTTCTTGGCATCACCAACCGTAGGGGTTTTGAAGTCTTTTAAAAAGACAGAACTGCTAGAAATTTGCAGACAGTTGGAGCTGACAGAGGTAAAACCAGCCATGCGAAAAGCAAGACTGGCTAGAGAGATAGTTGAATATTACATTGATGAAAATGTGTTTGCACCAGGAGATCTGGAACAGTTTCCAGTGGAAAATCCAAATATAGAAATGGAACTTAAATTAAAAATGCTAGAGATTGAAAGGGAGGAAAGAGAAAAAGAAAGGGAGGAAAAAGAGAAAGAAAGGGAAGAAAGAGAAAAAGAAAGGGAGGAAAAAGAGAAACAAAGAGAATTTGAGAGGGAAGAAAAAGAAAAACAAAGGCAGTTTGAGTTAGAAAAATTAGCAAGAGAAGAAAAACAAAGAGAATTTGAGTTAGAAAAATTTGCAAGACAGAGAGATTTTGAATTAGAGAAGTTGGATAGAGAAGAAAGACTCCAAATGGAGAAACTAAAAATTAAAATTGAAACTAAAAATAAATTTTGCGCCAGTCAGGAGGTAAAACTGGTGCCTCCATTTTCTGAAAAGGACGTAGACAACTATTTCCAGTGTTTTGAAAAGGTAGCAAAGAGTTGCCAGTGGCCAAAGGAACACTGGCCTCTGATGTTGCAAACTGTCCTCAAGGGTAAAGCTCAACAAGCCTATTCGGCTTTGTCTGCAGATGATTCCTCTGATTATGAGGTTGTCAAAAAGGTTATTTTGAGAGCTTATGAGTTGGTTCCAGAGGCTTACCGACAGAAATTCAGAGGTCTGAAGAAATCTGAAAATCAGACTTATGTTGAATTTGCTAATGAGAAGAAGGTTTGCTTTGAGCGCTGGTGTACTTCTATGGAGGTCAAGGATGATTTCAACTCACTAAAAGAGATGGTGTTAGTTGAAGAATTCAAGAACTGTGTTAAGGATGATGTTAAGACCTACCTTAATGAGAAGCAAGCACTGAACTTGCAATCAGCTGCCAAATTTGCAGATGAATATGTTCTCACTCATAAGTCCAAATTTCAGTCTAGCAGTAACAATAAATGGTCCCAATTTCAGAAAAAGGGTTATGGTGATACCCAAGATTCCTCACCCAAAGACAAAGACAAATCTGGTGATGGTGCTCAGAAATCCAGTAACAGGTCTGATCAAAGTGTGAAAGCTGACAGTGACAAAAGTGGTCTAGTTTGCAGTTATTGCAAGAAATCTGGTCATGTTACAACTAACTGTTGGTTCCTAAAAGCTAAGAAAGAAAAAGAAAAGGATACCAAACCAAATGCCTTTGTGAAAACAAGGTTAGAAACCCCTGTAGTAGATAACCAATCTGCTGAATTGCCTGCTTCTTGTGGGGCTAAAAAGCCTAATACAGCTGACTTTGTGAGGGAGGAATTTCTTCCATTTGTGTCAGAGGGATTTGTGGCTCTGAATGAGCATACTACTCCTGTCCCCATATATATCCTAAGGGATACCGGAGCTTCTCAGTCACTTTTGTTGATGGACTCCTTGGAGTTACGTGATGAGACCGCTTCAGGGGATTTCATACTTGTACAAGGTATTGAAGGGAGGACTGTATCTGTACCCCTGCGCTCTATATTCTTGAAGTCAGATTTAGTTACAGGACAGGTAAAGGTGGGACTTATGTCAAGTCTACCTATAAAGGGTGTTTCTCTGTTGCTAGGCAATGACCTGGCTGGGGGCAAAGTAGTTCCCCCTGTACATCTTACTTCACAGCCGAGCACTGAAAATGGGGATGAGGACCCATCTCTGTATCCTTCTTGCGCAGTGACTCGTGCTATGGCCAAGAAGGCTAAAGAAGATGATGTTGTGGTGCCGTCCAGTACATTGAATAGTCAGGACTCAGGTGGTTCGCCTCATGACTCTGATTGGCCTACTATGGTTTCTCCGTTTGAGGACTTATCAGATACTTTTATCAGTTCTCTATTCAGCCAGCCGGATGGGTCTGGTGATTCTGATGTGTCTGGAGACTTGTCTCTGTCCAGAAAGCGGTTGATTGAGGAGCAAACTAATGATCCTGAAATTGGTGTACTAAAGAGGAGAGCCCTTCCTGAAAAAGAAATAGATGCAGTTCCAGTTGGGTATTATCTCAAGGATGGTGTGTTGATGCGGAAGTGGCGCCCTCCTGATATCCCTGCCAATGCAGATTGGGCAGTGGTCAGGCAAATTGTTGTTCCGAAGGTCTATAGGAATGAGATCTTAACAATGGCTCATAGTTTACCTTTAGGAGGTCATCTTGGTGTTAACAAGACTGTTGATAAGATCATGAAACACTTCTTTTGGCCTGGGCTTCGGAAAGACGTTTCCAACTTTTGCAAAACCTGTCACACTTGTCAGGTAGTTGGAAAACACCAGTTAGACCCACCTGTAGCTCCATTGCAGCCTATCCCAGCATTTGGGGAGCCATTCTCTAGGGTCATTGTTGATTGCGTTGGTCCATTACCCAAGACTAGATCTGGAAATCAGTACTTGTTGACAATCATGTGTGCATCTTCCAGATTCCCCGAAGCCATACCTCTACGTAACATCAAGGCAACTGCAATCTCGAAGGCTTTGATAAAGTTCTTCACGTTGTTTGGCCTTCCCAGGGAAATTCAGTCAGACCAAGGTAGCAATTTCACTTCAGGATTGTTTCAGCAGGTTGTGTATGAACTAGGTGCAAAACAGATTCTTTCTAGTGCCTATCATCCAGAAAGTCAGGGTGCCTTAGAGCGGTTTCATTCCACTCTCAAGACAATGATGAGGACTTATTGTTATGACCATGAGAAAGACTGGGATGAAGGGCTTCATTTGCTGTTGTTTGCAGCTAGAGAAGCAGTGCAGGAGTCTACTGGATTCAGTCCATTTGAGCTAGTGTTTGGTCATGAAGTGAGAGGACCTTTGCTATTATTGAGTGAACAATGGCAAGAGGAAGAGCCGCAAATCAGTCTGTTAGACTATGTTAGCAAGTTCAAGGAAAGATTGCGTGCAGCTTGTGACCTTGCCAAAGAGAACTTGAAATCAAGTCAGGGAAAAATGAAAACTTGGTATGATCATAAGGCTAGAAGCCGTGAGTTTAAACCAGGAGAAATGGTCCTTGTGTTGTTTCCCTTGCAGTCCAATCCATTGCAGGCTAGATTTCATGGTCCTTATGAAATTCTGACAAAACTCAATGATCTCAATTACATTGTGAAGACTCCAGATAGGAGAAAACCAAAACAATTGTGTCATATTAACATGCTAAAGCCTTATCATGACAGAAATGCTAGGGTTGCAGCTGTCACTTCAGATTCTCCAATGGTCGAAACGTGTGAAGATGAGGGGGAGTTTCAAGATGATGAACCAAGAATTAAAGCTGAAGTTCTTTCATGTAAATTGTCAAACACTGAAGTGTTGCAAAATCTTGATGTAAAACTCCAGCACTTAGAACCCTCACAGAGAGATCAGTTTGAAAGGTTGATCAAGAAATATGAGGATTTGTTTCCTGATGTTCCAAAGAGAGTTACTATAGCCTCTCATGATGTAGATGTTGGTGATGCCAAATCAATAAAACAGCATCCATACCGGATGAATCCTGAAAAGAGAAAGATTGCTGAGAAAGAGGTTGAGTACATGTTAAAACATGATATTATCAGACCCTCCAACTCCGATTGGAGTTCACCCTGTGTGCTAGTTCCAAAACCTGATGGAAGTACTAGATTCTGTACAGATTATCGCAAAGTCAATGCTGTAACTAGAACTGATGTGTTTCCAATACCTAGGATTGATGATTGTATTGATAGTGTAGGGCAAGCAAAGTTTCTGACCAAGATTGATTTATTGAAGGGTTATTGGTGTGTGCCTTTAACTGAGAGGGCCAAGAGCATCTCTGCTTTTGCCACACCATCTGGATTGTACCAGTATGAAGTCCTACCCTTTGGCATGAAAAATGCCCCAGCCACGTTCCAAAGGATGATACAGTCTACAATCGCCGGATTGCCACACACGGGTGCGTACATCGATGACCTGATCACATGGAGTGACTCCTGGGAAGAACATCTAAAAGATGTAGAGACGTTGTTCCAGCGCCTGACCCAGGCTAACCTGACTGTTAACCTGAGCAAGAGTGACTTTGGTTGTGCTACTGTCACCTATCTTGGCTACGTCATAGGCCAGGGTAAGGTGGCACCCATAAATGCCAAAGTCCAAGCCATCATGGACTTTCCAGTTCCTGACAACAAAAAAGCTTTGCGCCGCTTCCTTGGAATGATCGGGTACTACCGCAAGTTCTGCAAGAACTTTGCTGAGATTGCTCTCAGTCTAACTAACCAACTGAAGAAAGGCGTAAAGTTCACCTGGGATGATGCATGCCAGAGAGCCTTCGATCACCTGAAGTCTCTGCTGTGTCACTTCCCCGTGCTCAAATCTCCTGACTTCAACAAACCGTTCTCCATCGCGGTCGATGCTAGCGACCAAGCTTGTGGATCTGTGCTCCTACAGAGAAGTGACTCTGATGACATTGAGCATCCCGTGGCATACTTCTCCAGGAAGTTCAATCGCCACCAAAGGAACTATTCCACAATAGAGAAGGAACTGTTGGCTCTGGTCCTTTCTTTACAACACTTTGAGGTTTATGTTTGTACAGGACAAAAGCCAATGATTGTGTACACTGACCACAATCCGTTAACGTTTTTGAGTAAGATGAAAAACAAGAATCGGAGATTGTTGAATTGGAGTTTGATTTTACAGGAGTTTGACTTGGAAATTAAGCATGTGAAGGGTACAGACAATGTAATTGCTGATTGCTTATCCCGTGTTTGAATGTGTATATATATATCATGTGTTTGAATATTGTATGATATGTATATATAGACAAGTGTTCACTTAACCATTTTGTATTGAAAAGAAAAATTTTGCCTTTGTGAGTCAAAATTTTTCCCTTTTGGAATGGAGGTGTAATGTGAATATAGGCCACTAGATGGCAGTATTTACCTTTTTTTTTGTTAAGCTCAGACTGGAGTCATGTTTGGACATGTTTCCAGACATGTCTGGGGCAAGTCCCCGAAAATTAAAAAAAAGAGGTCTAAATGTGGGTGGGGTCTGCAAAAGAGTATATAAGGAAAAAATTGAGACAGTAAAGTAGTAGGAGAAATTGCAAGAAGATGACCAGACCTGCCATTCTGTTCAAGACCTGTGATGTTTCTTTTGTGGATTTCTTTGCCTGTGTTTGAGCATTTTCTTCATCCAGGACATCACCAAGCCACCCCACCAAAAAGGGACTGTAATTATTTCTGTTTTTTCTTATGTATCAATCTTGGTCTTTAGTTGTAGGTTGTTATTAGTCTTTGTCTTTGTTAAAAATTAAATGTGTTTTAGTTGTTAAAACTGTGTTTGTCATCCCTTGCTGTTGCTGTTGTGTTATAAATGTAATAACAAATTGGGGCCATAACATGCTTCACAAAGAGATTACTGTAGAGTACTGTGCTACACTATGGCTGTGCTACACAAAGAGAATACTGTAGAGAACTGTGTTATACTATGGCCGTGCTACACAAAGAGAATACTGTAGAGTACTGTGCTACACTATGGCTGTGCTACACAAAGAGAATACTGTAGAGAACTGTGTTATACTATGGCCGTGCTACACAAAGAGAATACTGTAGAGTACTGTGCTACACTATGGCTGTGCTACACAAAGAGAATACTGTAGAGTACTGTGTCATACTATGGCTGTGCCACACAAAGAGAATACTGTAGAGTACTGTGCTACACTATGGCTGTGCTTCACAAAGGGAATACTGTAGAGTAATGTGTTACACGATGGCTGTGCTTCACAAAAAGAGAATACTGTAGAGTACTGTGCAACACTATGGCTGTGCTTCACAAAAAGAATTCTGTAGAGTACTGTGCTACACTATGGCTGTGCTGCACAAAGAGAATACTGTAGACTACTGTGTTACACTATGGCTGTGCTACACAAAGAGAATACTGTAGAGTACTGTGCTGCACTATGGCTGTGCTTCACAAAGAGAATACTGTAGAGTACTGTGTCACACTATGGCTGTGCTACACAAAGAGAATACTATAGAGTACTGTGCTGCACTATGGCTGTGCTTCACAAAGAGAATACTGTAGAGTACTGTGTCACACTATGGCTGTGCTACACAAAGAGAATACTGTAGAGTACTGTGTTACACTATGGCTGTGCTACACAAAGAGAATACTTTAGAGTACTGTGTTACACTATGGCTGTGCTACACAAAGAGAATACTGTAGAGTACTGTGTCACACTATGGCTATGCTACACAAAGAGAATACTTTAGAGTACTGTGTTACACTATGGCTGTGCTACACAAAGAGAATACTGTAGACCATGTGTTACACTATGGCTGTGCTACAGAAAGAGAATACTGAAGAGTACTGTGTTACACTATGGCTGTGCTGCACAAAGAGAATACTGTAGAGTACTGTGTTACACTATGGCTGTGCTTCACAAAGAGAATACTGTCGAGGATTGTGTTACACTATGGCTGTGCCACACAAAGGGATTTCTGTAGAGTACTGTGTTACACTATGACTGTGCTACACAAAGAGATTTCTGTAGAGTACTGTGTTACACTTTGGCTGTGCCACAGAAATAGAATAATGTAGAGTACTGTGTTACACTATGGCTGTGCTACACAAAGAGAATACTGTAGAGTACTGTGCTACACTATGGCTGTGCTATGCAAACAGAGTACTGTAGAGTACTGTGCTACACTATGGCTGTGCTTCAGAAAGACAATACTGTAGAGTATTGTGTTACACTATGACTGTGATACGCAAAAAGCATTCTGTAGAGTACTGTGTTACACTATGGCTGTGCTACACAAAGGGAATACTGTAGAGTACTGTGTTACACTATGGCTGTGCTACACAAAGAGAATACTTTAGAGTACTGTGTTACACTATGGCTGTGCAACACAAAGAGAATACTGTCGAGGATTGTGTTACACTATGGCTGTGCTACACAAACAGAATACTGTCGAGGATTGTGTTACACTATGGCTGTGCCACACAAAGGGATTTCTGTAGAGTACTGTGTTACACTATGGCTGTGCCACACAAAGAGAATACTGTAGAGTACTGTGTTACACTATGGCTGTGCTACACAAAGAGAATACTGTAGAGTACTGTGCTACACTATGGCTGTGCTACACAAAGAGAATACTGTCGAGTACTGTGTCATACTATGGCTGTGCCACACAAAGAGAATACTGTAGAGTACTGTGCTACACTATGGCTGTGCTTCACAAAGGGAATACTGTAGAGTACTGTGTTACACTATGGCTGTGCTACACAATGGCTGTGCTTCACAAAGAGAATTCTGTAGAGTACTGTGCTACACTATGGCTGTGCTGCACAAAGAGAATACTGTAGACTTCTGTGTTACACTATGGCTGTGCTACAGAAAGAGAATTCTGTAGAGTACTGTTTTACACTATGGCTGTGCTACACAATGGCTGTGCTTCACAAAGAGAATTCTGTAGAGTACTGTGCTACACTATGGCTGTGCTGCACAAAGAAAATACTGTAGACTTCTGTGCTGCACTATGGCTGTGCTTCACAAAGAGAATACTGTAGAGTACTGTGTCACACTATGGCTGTGCTACACAAAGAGAATTCTGTAGAGTACTGTGCTACACTATGGCTGTGCTTCACAAAGAGAATACTGTAGACTACTGTGTTACACTATGGCTGTGCTACACAAAGAGAATACTATAGAGTACTGTGCTGCACTATGGCTGTGCTTCACAAAGAGAATACTGTAGAGTACTGTGTCACACTATGGCTGTGCTACACAAAGAGAATACTGTAGAGTACTGTGTTACACTATGGCTGTGCTACACAAAGAGAATACTTTAGAGTACTGTGTTACACTATGGCTGTGCTACACAAAGAGAATACTGTAGAGTACTGTGCTACACTATGGCTGTGCTTCACAAAGAGAATACTGTAGACTACTGTGTTACACTATGGCTGTGCTACACAAAAAGAATACTGTAGAGTACTGTGTTACACTATGGCTGTGCTACACAAAGAGAATACTTTAGAGTACTGTGTTACACTATGGCTGTGCTACACAAAGAGAATTCTGTAGAGTACTGTGCTACACTATGGCTGTGCTTCACAAAGAGAATACTGTAGACTACTGTGTTACACTATGGCTGTGCTACACAAAGAGAATACTATAGAGTACTGTGCTGCACTATGGCTGTGCTTCACAAAGAGAATACTGTAGAGTACTGTGTCACACTATGGCTGTGCTACACAAAGAGAATACTGTAGAGTACTGTGTTACACTATGGCTGTGCTACACAAAGAGAATACTTTAGAGTACTGTGTTACACTATGGCTGTGCTACACAAAGAGAATACTGTAGACCATGTGTTACACTATGGCTGTGCTACAGAAAGAGAATACTGAAGAGTACTGTGTTACACTATGGCTGTGCTGCACAAAGAGAATACTGTAGAGTACTGTGCTACACTATGGCTGTACTTCAGAAAGACAATACTGTAGAGTATTGTGTTACACTATGACTGTGATACGCAAAAAGCATTCTGTAATGTACTGTGTTACACTATGGCTGTGCTACGCAAAGAGAGTACTGTAGAGTACTGTGCTACACTATGGCTGTGCTTCAGAAAGACAATACTGTAGAGTATTGTGTTACACTATGACTGTGATACGCAAAAAGCATTCTGTAGAGTACTGTGTTACACTATGGCTGTGCTACACAAAGGGAATACTGTAGAGTACTGTGTTACACTATGGCTGTGCTACACAAAGAGAATACTTTAGAGTACTGTGTTACACTATGGCTGTGCTACACAAAGAGAATACTGTCGAGGATTGTGTTACACTATGGCTGTGCTACACAAAGAGAATACTGTCGAGGATTGTGTTACACTATGGCTGTGCCACACAAAGAGAATACTGTAGAGTACTGTCTTACACTATGGCTGTGCTACACAAAGAGAATTCTGTAGAGTACTGTGTTACACTATGGCTGTGCTATGCAAAGAGAATACTGTAGAGTACTGTGCTACACTATGGCTGTGCTACACAAAGAGAATACTGTAGAGTACTGTGTTACACTATGGCTGTGCTATACAAAGAGAATACTGTAGAGTACGGTGTTATACTATGGCTGTGCTGCACAAAGAGAATACTGTAGACCATGTGTTACACTATGGCTGTGCTACAGAAAGAGAATACTGAAGAGTACTGTGTTACACTATGGCTGTGCTGCACAAAGAGAATACTGTAGAGTACTGTGTTACACTATGGCTGTGCTTCACAAAGAGAATACTGTCGAGGATTGTGTTACACTATGGCTGTGCCACACAAAGGGATTTCTGTAGAGTACTGTGTTACACTATGACTGTGCTACACAAAGAGATTTCTGTAGAGTACTGTGTTACACTATGGCTGTGCTACGCAAAGAGAGTACTGTAGAGTACTGTGCTACACTATGGCTGTGCTTCAGAAAGACAATACTGTAGAGTATTGTGTTACACTATGACTGTGATACGCAAAAAGCATTCTGTAGAGTACTGTGTTACACTATGGCTGTGCTACACAAAGGGAATACTGTAGAGTACTGTGTTACACTATGGCTGTGCTACACAAAGAGAATACTTTAGAGTACTGTGTTACACTATGGCTGTGCTACACAAAGAGAATACTGTCGAGGATTGTGTTACACTATGGCTGTGCTACACAAAGAGAATACTGTCAAGGATTGTGTTACACTATGGCTGTGCCACACAAAGAGAATACTGTAGAGTACTGTCTTACACTATGGCTGTGCTACACAAAGTGAATACTGTAGAGTACTGTGTTACACTATGGCTGTGCTACGCAAAGAGAATACTGTAGAGTACTGTGCTACACTATGGCTGTGCTACACAAAGAGAATACTGTAGAGTACTGTGTTACACTATGGCTGTGCTATACAAAGAGAATACTGTAGAGTACTGTGTTACACTATGGCTGTGCTACGCAAAGAGAATACTGTAGAGTACTGTGCTACACTATGGCTGTGCTACACAAAGAGACAACTGTCGAGTACTGTGTCATACTATGGCTGTGCTTCACAAAGAGAATACTGTAGAGTACTGTGTTACACTAATGCTGTGCTACAGAAAGAGAATACTGTTGAGTACTGTGCTACACTATGGCTGTGCTTCACAAAGAGAATACTGTAGAGTACTGTGTTACACTATGGCTGTGCTACACAGAGAGAATACTGTAGAGTACTGTGTTACACTATGGCTGTGCTACACAAAGAGAATACTTTAGAGTACTATGTTACACTATGGCTGTGCTACACTAAGAGAATACTGTAGACCATATGTTACACTATGGCTGTGCTACAGAAAGAGAATACTGAAGAGTACTGTGTTACACTATGGCTGTGCCGCACAAAGAGAATACTGTAGAGTACTGTGTTAAACTATGGCTGTGCTTCACAAAGAGAATACTGTCGAGGATTGTGTTACACTATGGCTGTGCCACACAAAGGGACTTCTGTAGAGTACTGTGTTACACTATGACTGTGCTACACAAAGAGATTTCTGTAGAGTACTGTGTTACACTATGGCTGTGCTACGCAAAGAGAGTACTGTAGAGTACTGTGCTACACTATGGCTGTGCTTCAGAAAGACAATACTGTAGAGTATTGTGTTACACTATGACTGTGCTTCACAAAGAGAATACTGCAGAGTACTGTGTTACACTATGGCTGTGCTACACAAAGAGAATACTGTAGAGTACTGTGTTACACTATGGCTGTGCTGCACAAAGAGAATACTGTAGAGTACTGTGTTACACTATGGCTGTGCTTCACAAAGAGAATACTGTTGAGGATTGTGTTACACTATGGCTGTGCCACACAAAGGGATTTCTGTAGAGTACTGTGTTACACTATGGCTGTGCTATGCAAAGAGAGTACTGTAGAGTACTGTGCTACACTATGGCTTTGCTTCAGAAAGACAATACTGTAGAGTATTGTGTTACACTATTACTGTGCTACGCAAAAAGAATTCTGTAGAGTACTGTGTTTCACTATGGCTGTGCTACACAAAGAAAATGCAGAAAAGTACTGTGTTACACTATGGCTGTGCTACACAAAGAGAATGCTGAAAAGTACCGTGTTACACTATGGCTATGCCAAACAAAGAGAATACCGTAGAGTACTGTGTTACACTATGGCTGTGCTACACAAAAAGAATACTGTAGAGTACTGTGTTACACTTTGTCTGTGCTGCACAAAGAGAATACTGTAGAGTACTGTGTTACACTATGGCTGTGCTACACAAAGAGAATACTGTAGAGTACTGTGTTACACTATGGCTGTGCTGCATAAAGAGAATACTGTAGCGTACTGTGCTACACTATGGCTGTGCTTCACAAAGAGAATACTGTCGAGTATTGTGTTACACTATGGCTGTGCCACACAAAGAGATTTCTGAAGAGTACTGTGTTACACTATGACTGTGCTACACAAAGAGATTCCTGTAGAGTACTGTGTTACACTATGGCTGTGCTACGCAAAGAGAGTACTGTAGAGTACTGTGCTACACTATGGCTGTGCTTCAGAAAGACAATATTGTAGAGTACTGTGTTACACTATGACTGTGCTACACAAACAGAATTCTGTAGAGTACTGTTTTACACTATGGCTGTGCTACACAAAGGGAATACTGTAGAGTACTGTGTTTCACTATGGCTGTGCTACACAAAGAGAATGCTGAAAAGTACTGTGTTACACTATGGCTGTGCTACACAAAGAGAATGCTGAAAAGTACTGTGTTACACTATGGCTGTGCCACACAAAGAGAATACTGTAGAGTACTGTGTTACACTATGACTGTGCTACACAAACAGAATACTGTAGAGTACTGTGTTACACTATGACTGTGCTACACAACGAGAATACTGTAGAGTACTGTGTTACACTATGACTGTGCTACACAAAGAGAATACTGTAGAGTACTGTGTTACACTATGACTGTGCTACAAAACGAGAATACTGTAGAGTACTGTGCTACACTATGGCTGTGCTTCACAAAGATAATACTGTAGAGTACTGTGTTACACTATGGCTGTGCCACACAAAGAAAATACTGTAGGGTACTGTGTTACACTATGGCTGTGCCACACAAAGAGAATAATGTAGAGTACTGTGTTACACTATGGCTGTGCTACACAAAGAGAATACTGTAGAGTACTGTGCTACACTTTGGCTGTGCTTCCCAAAGAGATTACTGTAGAGTACTGTGTTACACTATAGCTGTGCTTCACAAAGAGATGACTGTAGAGTACTGTGTTACACTATGGCTGTGCTACACAAAGAGAATACTGTAGAGTACTGTGCTACACTATGGCTGTGCTTCACAAAGGGAATACTGTAGAGTACTGTGTTATACTATGGCTGTGCTACACAAAAAGAGAATACTGTAGAGTACTGTGCTACACTATGGTTGTGCTTCACAAAGAGAATTCTGTAGAGTACTGTGCTACACTATGGCTGTGCTGCACAAAGAGAATACTGTAGAGTACTGTGTTACACTATGGCTGTGCTACACAAAGAGAATACTGTAGAGTACTGTGTTACACTATGGCTGTGCTGCACAAAGAGAATACTGTAGAGTACTGTGTTACACTATGGCTGTGCTACACAAAAAAAATACTGTAGGGTACTATTTTACACTATGGCTGTGCTTCACAATGAGAATACTGTAGAGTACTGTGTTACACTATGGCTGTGCTGCACAAAGAGAATACTGTAGAGTACTGTGTTATACTATGGCTGTGCTACACAAAAAAATACTGTAGAGTACTGTGTTACACTATGGCTATGCTGCCCAAAGAGAATACTGTTGAGTACTGTGTTACACTATGGCTATGCTGCCCAAAGAGAATACTGTTGAGTACTGTGTTACACTATGGCTGTGCTGCACAAAGAGACTACTGTAGAGTACTGTGTTACACTATGGCTGTGCTACACAAAAAGAATACTGTAGAGTACTGTGTTACACTTTGGCTGTGCTGCACAAAGAGAATACTGTAGAGTACTGTGTTACACTATGGCTGTGCCACACAAAGAAAATACTGTAGAGTACTGTGTTTTACTATGGCTGCGCTGCACAAAGAGAATACTGTAGAGTACTGTGTTACACTATGACTGTGCTACACAACGAGAATACTGTAGAGTACTGTGTTACACTATGGCTGTGCTGCACAAAGAGAATACTGTAGATTATTGTGTTACACTATGGCTGTGCTTCACAAAGAGAATACTGTAGAGTACTGTGTTATACTATGGCTGTGCCACACAAAGAGAATACTTTTGAGTACTGTGCTACACTATGGCTGTGCTTCACAAAGAGAATTCTGTAGAGTACTGTGCTACACTATGGCTGTGCTACACAAAGAGAATACTGTAGAGTACTGTGCTACACTATGGCTGTGCTTCACAAAGAGAATACTGTAGAGTACTGTGTTACACTATGGCTGTGCTACACAAAGAGAATACTGTAGAGTACTGTGTTACACTATGGCTGTGCTGCACAAAGAGAATACTGTAGAGTACTGTGTTACACTATGGCTGTGCTACACAAAGAGAATACTGTAGAGTACTGTGTTACACTATGGCTATGCTGCACAAATAGAATACTGTAGAGTACTGTGTTACACTTTGGCTGTGCTGCACAAAGAGAATACTGTAGAGTACTGTCTTACACTATGGATGTGCTGCACAAAGAGAATACTGTAGAGTACTGTGTTACACTATGACTGTGCCACACAAAGAGAATACTGTAAAGTACTGTGCTAAACTATGGCTGTGCTTCACAAAGGGAATACTGTAGAGTACTGTGTTACACTATGGCTGGGCTACACAAAAAGAGAATTCTGTAGAGTACTGTGCTACACTATGGCTGTGCTTCACAAAGAGAATTCTGTAGAGTACTGTGCTACACTATGGCTGTGCTTCACAAAGGGAATACTGTAGAGTCCTGTGTTATACTATGGCTGTGCTACACAAAAAGAGAATACTGTAGAGAACCGTGCTACACTATGGTTGTGCTTCACAAAGAGAATTCTGTCGAGTACTGTGCTACACTATGGCTGTGCTGCACAAAGAGAATACTGTAGAGTACTGTGTTACACTATGGCTGTGCTACACAAAGAGAATACTGTAGAGTACTGTGTTACACTATGGCTGTGCTGCACAAAGAGAATACTGTAGAGTACTGTGTTACACTATGGCTGTGCTACACAAAAAGAATACTGTAGAGTACTGTGTTACACTATGGCTGTGCTTCACAATGAGAATACTGTAGAGTACTGTGTTACACTATGGCTGTGCTGCACAAAGAGAATACTGTAGAGTACTGTGTTATACTATGGCTGTGCTACACAAAGAGAATACTGTAGAGTACTGTGTTACACTATGGCTATGCTGCCCAAAGAGAATACTGTTGAGTACTGTGTTACACTATGGCTATGCTGCCCAAAGAGAATACTGTTGAGTACTGTGTTACACTATGGCTGTGCTGCACAAAGAGACTACTGTAGAGTACTGTGTTACACTATGGCTGTGCTACACAAAAAGAATACTTCTGAGTACTGTGTTACACTTTGGCTGTGCTGCACAAAGAGAATACTGTAGAGTTCTGTGTT
Source organism: Gymnothorax reevesii (assembly GCA_029721435.1). NCBI lineage: Eukaryota > Metazoa > Chordata > Actinopteri > Anguilliformes > Muraenidae > Gymnothorax > Gymnothorax reevesii. Next base: position 163,831,498 of record CM056575.1, read on the forward strand.
ACACTATGGCTGTGCCACACAAAGAAAATACTGTAGAGTACTGTGTTTTACTATGGCTGTGCTGCACAAAGAGAATACTGTAGAGTACTGTGTTACACTATGACTGTGCTACACAACGAGAATACTGTAGAGTACTGTGTTACACTATGGCTGTGCTGCACAAAGAGAATACTGTAGATTATTGTGTTACACTATGGCTGTGCTACACAAAGAGAATACTGTAGAGTACTGTGTTATACTATGGCTGTGCCACACAAAGAGAATACTTTTGAGTACTGTGCTACACTATGGCTGTGCTTCACAAAGGGAATACTGTAAAGTACTGTGTTACACTATGGCTGTGCTACACAAAAAGAGAATACTGTAGAGTACTGTGCTACACTATGGCTGTGCTTCACAAAGAGAATTCTGTAGAGTACTGTGCTACACTATGGCTGTGCTACACAAAGAGAATACTGTAGAGTACTGTGCTACACTATGGCTGTGCTTAACAAAGAGAATATTGTAGAGTACTGTGTTACACTATGGCTGTGCTACACAAAGAGAATACTGTAGAATACTGTGTTACACTATGGCTGTGCTGCACAAAGAGAATACTGTAGAGTACTGTGTTACACTATGGCTGTGCTACACAAAGAGAATACTGTAGAGTACTGTGTTACACTATGGCTATGCTGCACAAATAGAATACTGTAGAGTACTGTGTTACACTATGGCTGTGCTGCACAAAGAGAATACTGTAGAGTACTGTGTTACACTATGGCTGTGCTGCACAAAGAGAATACTGTAGAGTACTGTGTTACACTATGACTGTGCCACACAAAGAGAATACTGTAGAGTACTGTGCTACACTATGGCTGTGCTTCACAAAGGGAATACTGTAGAGTACTGTGTTACACTATGGCTGTGCTACACAAAAAGAGAATTCTGTGGAGTACTGTGCTACACTATGGCTGTGCTTCACAAAGAGAATTCTGTAGAGTACTGTGCTACACTATGGCTGTGCTGCACAAAGAGAATACTGTAGACTACTGTGTTACACTATGGCTGTGCTACACAAAGAGAATACTGTAGAGTACTGTGCTACACTATGGCTGTGCTTCACAAAGAGAATTCTGTAGAGTACTGTGCTACACTATGGCTGTGCTACACAAAGAGAATACTGTAGAGTACTGTGCTACACTATGGCTGTGCTTCACAAAGAGAATACTGTAGAGTACTGTGTTACACTATGGCTGTGCTACACAAAGAGAATACTGTAGAGTACTGTGTTACACTATGGCTGTGCTGCACAAAGAGAATACTGTAGAGTACTGTGTTACACTATGGCTGTGCTACACAAAGAGAATACTGTAGAGTACTGTGTTACACTATGGCTATGCTACGCAAATAGAATACTGTAGAGTACTGTGTTACACTTTGGCTGTGCTGCACAAAGAGAATACTGTAGAGTACTGTGTTACACTATTGCTGTGCTGCACAAAGAGAATACTGTAGAGTACTGTGTTATACTATGGCTGTGCTACACAAAGAGAATACTGTAGAGTACTGTGTTATACTATGGCTGTGCCACACAAAGAGAATACTGTAGAGTAATGTGCTACACTATGGCTGTGCTTCACAAAGGGAATACTGTAGAGTACTGTGTTACACTATGGCTGTGCTACACAAAAAGAGAATACTGTAGAGTACTGTGCTACACTACGGCTGTGCTTCACAAAGAGAATTCTGTAGAGTACTGTGCTACACTATGGCTGTGCTGCACAAAGAGAATACTGTAGACTACTGTGTTACACTATGGCTGTGCTTCACAAAGAGAATACTGTAGAGTACTGTGTTACACTATGGCTGTGCTGCACAAAGAGAATACTGTAGAGTACTGTGTTACACTATGGCTGTGCTTCACAAAGAGAATACTGTAGAGTACTGTGTTACACTATGGCTGTGCTACACAAAGAGAATACTGTAGAGTACTGTGTTACACTATGGCTGTGCTACACAAAGAGAATACTTTAGAGTACTGTGTTACACTATGGCTGTGCTTCACAAAGAGAATACTGTAGACCATGTGTTACACTATGGCTGTGCTACAGAAAGAGAATACTTTAGAGTACTGTGTTACACTATGGCTGTGCTACACAAAGATAATACTGTCGAGGATTGTGTTACACTATGGCTGTGCTACACAAAGAGAATACTGTCAAGGATTGTGTTACACTATGGCTGTGCCACACAAAGAGAATACTGTAGAGTACTGTCTTACACTATGGCTGTGCTACACAAAGAGAATACTGTAGAGTACTGTGTTACACTATGGCTGTGCTACGCAAAGAGAATACTGTAGAGTACTGTGCTACACTATGGCTGTGCTACACAAAGAGAATACTGTAGAGTACTGTGTTACACTATGGCTGTGCTATACAAAGAGAATACTGTAGAGTACTGTGTTACACTATGGCTGTGCTACGCAAAGAGAATACTGTAGAGTACTGTGCTACACTATGGCTGTGCTACACAAAGAGAATACTGTCGAGTACTGTGTCATACTATGGCTGTGCTTCACAAAGAGAATACTGTAGAGTACTGTGTTACACTAATGCTGTGCTACAGAAAGAGAATACTGTTGAGTACTGTGCTACACTATGGCTGTGCTTCACAAAGAGAATACTGTAGAGTACTGTGTTACACTATGGCTGTGCTACACAGAGAGAATACTGTAGAGTACTGTGTTACACTATGGCTGTGCTACACAAAGAGAATACTTTAGAGTACTGTGTTACACTATGGCTGTGCTACACTAAGAGAATACTGTAGACCATGTGTTACACTATGGCTGTGCTACAGAAAGAGAATACTGAAGAGTACTGTGTTACACTATGGCTGTGCTGCACAAAGAGAATACTGTAGAGTACTGTGTTAAACTATGGCTGTGCTTCACAAAGAGAATACTGTCGAGGATTGTGTTACACTATGGCTGTGCCACACAAAGGGATTTCTGTAGAGTACTGTGTTACACTATGACTGTGCTACACAAAGAGATTTCTGTAGAGTACTGTGTTACACTATGGCTGTGCTACGCAAAGAGAGTACTGTAGAGTACTGTGCTACACTATGGCTGTGCTTCAGAAAGACAATACTGTAGAGTATTGTGTTACACTATGACTGTGCTTCACAAAGAGAATACTGCAGAGTACTGTGTTACACTATGGCTGTGCTACACAAAGAGAATACTGTAGAGTACTGTGTTACACTATGGCTGTGCTGCACAAAGAGAATACTGTAGAGTACTGTGTTACACTATGGCTGTGCTTCACAAAGAGAATACTGTTGAGGATTGTGTTACACTATGGCTGTGCCACACAAAGGGATTTCTGTAGAGTACTGTGTTACACTATGGCTGTGCTATGCAAAGAGAGTACTGTAGAGTACTGTGCTACACTATGGCTTTGCTTCAGAAAGACAATACTGTAGAGTATTGTGTTACACTATTACTGTGCTACGCAAAAAGAATTCTGTAGAGTACTGTGTTTCACTATGGCTGTGCTACACAAAGAAAATGCAGAAAAGTACTGTGTTACACTATGGCTGTGCTACACAAAGAGAATGCTGAAAAGTACCGTGTTACACTATGGCTATGCCAAACAAAGAGAATACCGTAGAGTACTGTGTTACACTATGGCTGTGCTACACAAAAAGAATACTGTAGAGTACTGTGTTACACTTTGTCTGTGCTGCACAAAGAGAATACTGTAGAGTACTGTGTTACACTATGGCTGTGCTACACAAAGAGAATACTGTAGAGTACTGTGTTACACTATGGCTGTGCTGCATAAAGAGAATACTGTGGCGTACTGTGCTACACTATGGCTGTGCTTCACAAAGAGAATACTGTCGAGTATTGTGTTACACTATGGCTGTGCTACACAAAGAGAATGCTGAAAAGTACCGTGTTACACTATGGCTATGCCAAACAAAGAGAATACCGTAGAGTACTGTGTTACACTATGGCTGTGCTACACAAAAAGAATACTGTAGAGTACTGTGTTACACTTTGTCTGTGCTGCACAAAGAGAATACTGTAGAGTACTGTGTTACACTATGGCTGTGCTACACAAAGAGAATACTGTAGAGTACTGTGTTACACTATGGCTGTGCTGCATAAAGAGAATACTGTAGCGTACTGTGCTACACTATGGCTGTGCTGCACAAAGAGAATACTGTAGAGTACTGTGTTACACTATGGCTGTGCCACACAAAGAAAATACTGTAGAGTACTGTGTTACACTATGGCTGTGCTGCACAAAGAGAATACTGTAGAGTACTGTGTTACACTATGACTGTGCTACACAACGAGAATACTGTAGAGTACTGTGTTACACTATGGCTGTGCTGCACAAAGAGAATACTGTAGATTATTGAGTTACACTATGGCTGTGCTACACAAAGAGAATACTGTAGCGTACTGTGTTATACTATGGCTGTGCCACACAAAGAGAATACTTTTGAGTACTGTGCGACACTATGGCTGTGCTTCACACAGGGAATACTGTAGAGTACTGTGTTACACTATGGCTGTGCTTCACAATGAGAATACTGTAGAGTACTGTGTTACACTATGGCTGTGCTGCACAAAGAGAATACTGTAGAGTACTGTGTTACACTATGGCTGTGCTACACAAAGAGAATACTGTAGAGTACTGTGTTACACTATGGCTGTGCTGCACAAAGAGAATACTGTAGAGTACTGTGTTACACTATGGCTGTGCTGCCCAAAGAGAATACTGTTGAGTACTGTGTTAAACTATGGCTGTGCTGCACAAAGAGACTACTGTAGAGTACTGTGTTACACTATGGCCGTGCTACACAAAAAGAATACTGTATAGTACTGTGTTACACTTTGGCTGTGCTGCACAAAGAGAATACTGTAGAGTACTGTGTTACACTATGGCTGTGCCACACAAAGAAAATACTGTAGAGTACTGTGTTACACTATGGCTGTGCTGCACAAAGAGAATACTGTTGAGTACTGTGCTACACTATGGCTGTGCTGCACAAAGAGAATACTGTAGAGTACTGTGTTATACTATGGCTGTGCCACACAAAGAGAATACTTTTGAGTACTGTGCGACACTATGGCTGTGCTTCACACAGGGAATACTGTAGAGTACTGTGTTACACTATGGCTGTGCTACACAAAAAGAGAATACTGTAGAGTACTGTGCTACACTATGGCTGTGCTTCACAAAGAGAATTCTGTAGAGTACTGTGCTACACTATGGCTGTGCTACACAAAGAGAATAGTTTAGAGTACTGTGCTACACTATGGCTGTGCTGCACAAAGAGAATACTGTTGAGTACTGTGCTACACTATGGCTGTGCTGCACAAAGAGAATACTGTAGAGTACTGTGTTATACTATGGCTGTGCCACACAAAGAGAATACTTTTGAGTACTGTGCGACACTATGGCTGTGCTTCACACAGGGAATACTGTAGAGTACTGTGTTACACTATGGCTGTGCTACTCAAAAAGAGAAAACTGTAGAGTACTGTGCTACACTATGGCTGTGCTTCACAAAGAGAATTCTGTAGAGTACTGTGATACACTATGGCTGTGCTGCACAAAGAGAATACTGTAGACTACTGTGTTACACTATGGCTGTGCTACACAAAGAGAATACTGTAGAGTACTGTGCTGCACTATGACTGTGCTTCACAAAGAGAATACTGTAGAGTACTGTGTTACACTATGGCTGTGCTACACAAAGAGAATACTGTTGAGTACTGTGTTACACTATGGCTGTGCTACACAAAGAGAATAGTTTAGAGTACTGTGTTACACTATGGCTGTGCTACCCAAAGAGAATACTGTAGACCATGTGTTACACTATGGCTGTGCTACAGAGAGAGAATACTGACGAGTACTGTGTTACACTATGGCTGTGCTGCACAAAGAGAATACTGTAGAGTACTGTGTTACACTATGGCTGTGCTACACAAAGAGAATACTGTAGAGTACTGTGTTACACTATGGCTGTGCTGCACAAAGAGAATACTGTAGAGTACTGTGTTACACTATGGCTGTGCTACACAAAGAGAATACTGTAGAGTACTGTGTTACACTATGGCTGTGCTACACAAAGAGAATACTGTAGAGTACTGTGTTACACTATGGCTATGCTGCACAAATAGAATACTGTAGAGAACTGTGTTACACTTTGGCTGTGCTGCACAAAGAGAATACTGTAGAGTACTGTGTTACACTATGGCTGTGCTACACAAAGAGAATACTGTAGAGTACTGTGTTACACTATGGCTGTGCTACACAAAGAGAATACTGTAGAGTACTGTGTTACACTATGGCTGTGCTACACAAAGAGAATACTGTAGAGTACTGTGTTACACTATGGCTATGCTGCACAAATAGAATACTGTAGAGTACTGTGTTACACTTTGGCTGTGCTGCACAAAGAGAATACTGTAGAGTACTGTGTTACACTATTGCTGTGCTGCACAAAGAGAATACTGTAAAGTACTGTGTTACACTATGGCTGTCCTACACAAAGAGAATACTGTAGAGTACTGTGTTATACTATGGCTGTGCCACACAAAGAGAATACTGTAGAGTACTGTGCTACACTATGGCTGTGCTTCACCAAGGGAATACTGTAGAGTACTGTGTTACACTATGGCTGTGCTACACAAAAAGAGAAAACTGTAGAGTACTGTGCTACACTATGGCTGTGCTTCACAAAGAGAATTCTGTAGAGTACTGTGATACACTATGGCTGTGCTGCACAAAGAGAATACTGTAGACTACTGTGTTACACTATGGCTGTGCTACACAAAGAGAATACTGTAGAGTACTGTGCTGCACTATGACTGTGCTTCACAAAGAGAATACTGTAGAGTACTGTGTTACACTATGGCTGTGCTACACAAAGAGAATACTGTTGAGTACTGTGTTACACTATGGCTGTGCTACACAAAGAGAATACTGTTGAGTACTGTGTTACACTATGGCTGTGCTACACAAAGAGAATACTGTAAAGTACTGTGTTACACTATGGCTGTCCTACACAAAGAGAATACTGTAGAGTACTGTGTTATACTATGGCTGTGCTTCACAAAGAGAATTCTGTAGAGTACTGTGATACACTATGGCTGTGCTGCACAAAGAGAATACTGTAGACTACTGTGTTACACTATGGCTGTGCTACACAAAGAGAATACTGTAGAGTACTGTGCTGCACTATGACTGTGCTTCACAAAGAGAATACTGTAGAGTACTGTGCTGCACTATGACTGTGCTTCACAAAGAGAATACTGTAGAGTACTGTGTTACACTATGGCTGTGCTACACAAAGAGAATACTGTTGAGTACTGTGTTACACTATGGCTGTGCTACACAAAGAGAATACTGTAAAGTACTGTGCTGCACTATGACTGTGCTTCACAAAGAGAATACTGTAGAGTACTGTGTTACACTATGGCTGTGCTTCACAAAGAGAATTCTGTAGAGTACTGTGATACACTATGGCTGTGCTGCACAAAGAGAATACTGTAGACTACTGTGTTACACTATGGCTGTGCTACACAAAGAGAATACTGTAGAGTACTGTGCTGCACTATGACTGTGCTTCACAAAGAGAATACTGTAGAGTACTGTGCTGCACTATGACTGTGCTTCACAAAGAGAATACTGTAGAGTACTGTGTTACACTATGGCTGTGCTACACAAAGAGAATACTGTTGAGTACTGTGTTACACTATGGCTGTGCTACACAAAGAGAATAGTTTAGAGTACTGTGTTACACTATGGCTGTGCTACCCAAAGAGAATACTGTAGACCATGTGTTACACTATGGCTGTGCTACAGAGAGAGAATACTGACGAGTACTGTGTTACACTATGGCTGTGCTGCACAAAGAGAATACTGTAGAGTACTGTGTTACACTATGGCTGTGCTACACAAAGAGAATACTGTAGAGTACTGTGTTACACTATGGCTGTGCTGCACAAAGAGAATACTGTAGAGTACTGTGTTACACTATGGCTGTGCTACACAAAGAGAATACTGTAGAGTACTGTGTTACACTATGGCTGTGCTACACAAAGAGAATACTGTAGAGTACTGTGTTACACTATGGCTATGCTGCACAAATAGAATACTGTAGAGAACTGTGTTACACTTTGGCTGTGCTGCACAAAGAGAATACTGTAGAGTACTGTGTTACACTATGGCTGTGCTACACAAAGAGAATACTGTAGAGTACTGTGTTACACTATGGCTGTGCTACACAAAGAGAATACTGTAGAGTACTGTGTTACACTATGGCTGTGCTACACAAAGAGAATACTGTAGAGTACTGTGTTACACTATGGCTATGCTGCACAAATAGAATACTGTAGAGTACTGTGTTACACTTTGGCTGTGCTGCACAAAGAGAATACTGTAGAGTACTGTGTTACACTATTGCTGTGCTGCACAAAGAGAATACTGTAAAGTACTGTGTTACACTATGGCTGTCCTACACAAAGAGAATACTGTAGAGTACTGTGTTATACTATGGCTGTGCCACACAAAGAGAATACTGTAGAGTACTGTGCTACACTATGGCTGTGCTTCACCAAGGGAATACTGTAGAGTACTGTGTTACACTATGGCTGTGCTACACAAAAAGAGAAAACTGTAGAGTACTGTGCTACACTATGGCTGTGCTTCACAAAGAGAATTCTGTAGAGTACTGTGATACACTATGGCTGTGCTGCACAAAGAGAATACTGTAGACTACTGTGTTACACTATGGCTGTGCTACACAAAGAGAATACTGTAGAGTACTGTGCTGCACTATGACTGTGCTTCACAAAGAGAATACTGTAGAGTACTGTGTTACACTATGGCTGTGCTACACAAAGAGAATACTGTTGAGTACTGTGTTACACTATGGCTGTGCTACACAAAGAGAATAGTTTAGAGTACTGTGTTACACTATGGCTGTGCTACCCAAAGAGAATACTGTAGACCATGTGTTACACTATGGCTGTGCTACAGAGAGAGAATACTGAAGAGTACTGTGTTACACTATGGCTGTGCTGCACAAAGAGAATACTGTAGAGTACTGTGTTACACTATGGCTGTGCTACACAAAGAGAATACTGTAGAGTACTGTGTTACACTATGGCTGTGCTGCACAAAGAGAATACTGTAGAGTACTGTGTTACACTATGGCTGTGCTGCTCAAAGAGAATACTGTAGAGTACTGTGTTACACTATGGCTGTGCTGCACAAAGAAAATACTGTTGAGTACTGTGCTACACTATGGCTGTGCTGCACAAAGAGAATACTGTTGAGTACTGTGCTACACTATGGCTGTGCTGCACAAAGAGAATACTGTGGAGTACTGTGTTACACTTTGGCTGTGCTGCACAAAGAGAATACTGTAGAGTACTATGTTAGACTATGGCTGTGCTGCACAAAGAGAATACTGTAGAGTACTGTGTTGCAGTTTGGCTGTGCTACACAAAGAGAATACTGTAGAGTACTGTGTTACACTTTGGCTGTGCTGCACAAAGAGAATACTGTAGAGTACTGTGTTACACTATGGCTGTGCTACACAAAGAGAATACTGTAGAGTGCTGTGTTACATTATGGCTGTGCTACACAAAGAGAATACTGTAGAGTACTGTGTTACATTATGGCTGTGCTGCACAAAGAGAATACTGTAGAGTACTGTGTTACACTTTGGCTGTGCTGCACAAAGAGAATACTGTAGAGTACTGTGTTACACTTTGGCTGTGCTGCACAAAGAGAATACTGTAGAGTACTGTGTGGCAGTTTGGCTGTGCTACACAAAGAGAATACTGTAGAGTACTGTGTTACACTTTGGCTGTGCTGCACAAAGAGAATACTGTAGAGTACTGTGTTACACTATGGCTGTGCTGCACAAAGAGAATACTGTTGAGTACTGTGCTACACTATGGCTGTGCTGCACAAAGAGAATACTGTGGAGTACTGTGTTACACTTTGGCTGTGCTGCACAAAGAGAATACTGTAGAGTACTATGTTAGACTATGGCTGTGCTGCACAAAGAGAATACTGTAGAGTACTGTGTTGCAGTTTGGCTGTGCTACACAAAGAGAATACTGTAGAGTACTGTGTTACACTTTGGCTGTGCTGCACAAAGAGAATACTGTAGAGTACTGTGTTACACTATGGCTATGCTGCACAAATAGAATACTGTAGAGTACTGTGTTACACTTTGGCTGTGCTGCACAAAGAGAATACTGTAGAGTACTGTGTTACACTATTGCTGTGCTGCACAAAGAGAATACTGTAAAGTACTGTGTTACACTATGGCTGTCCTACACAAAGAGAATACTGTAGAGTACTGTGTTATACTATGGCTGTGCCACACAAAGAGAATACTGTAGAGTACTGTGCTACACTATGGCTGTGCTTCACCAAGGGAATACTGTAGAGTACTGTGTTACACTATGGCTGTGCTACACAAAAAGAGAAAACTGTAGAGTACTGTGCTACACTATGGCTGTGCTTCACAAAGAGAATTCTGTAGAGTATTGTGATACACTATGGCTGTGCTGCACAAAGAGAATACTGTAGACTACTGTGTTACACTATGGCTGTGCTACACAAAGAGAATACTGTAGAGTACTGTGCTGCACTATGACTGTGCTTCACAAAGAGAATACTGTAGAGTACTGTGTTACACTATGGCTGTGCTACACAAAGAGAATACTGTTGAGTACTGTGTTACACTATGGCTGTGCTACACAAAGAGAATAGTTTAGAGTACTGTGTTACACTATGGCTGTGCTACCCAAAGAGAATACTGTAGACCATGTGTTACACTATGGCTGTGCTACAGAGAGAGAATACTGAAGAGTACTGTGTTACACTATGGCTGTGCTGCACAAAGAGAATACTGTAGAGTACTGTGTTACACTATGGCTGTGCTACACAAAGAGAATACTGTAGAGTACTGTGTTACACTATGGCTGTGCTGCACAAAGAGAATACTGTAGAGTACTGTGTTACACTATGGCTGTGCTGCTCAAAGAGAATACTGTAGAGTACTGTGTTACACTATGGCTGTGCTGCACAAAGAGAATACTGTTGAGTACTGTGCTACACTATGGCTGTGCTGCACAAAGAGAATACTGTTGAGTACTGTGCTACACTATGGCTGTGCTGCACAAAGAGAATACTGTGGAGTACTGTGTTACACTTTGGCTGTGCTGCACAAAGAGAATACTGTAGAGTACTATGTTAGACTATGGCTGTGCTGCACAAAGAGAATACTGTAGAGTACTGTGTTGCAGTTTGGCTGTGCTACACAAAGAGAATACTGTAGAGTACTGTGTTACACTTTGGCTGTGCTGCACAAAGAGAATACTGTAGAGTACTGTGTTACACTATGGCTGTGCTACACAAAGAGAATACTGTAGAGTGCTGTGTTACACTATGGCTGTGCTACACAAAGAGAATACTGTAGAGTGCTGTGTTACATTATGGCTGTGCTACACAAAGAGAATACTGTAGAGTACTGTGTTACATTATGGCTGTGCTGCACAAAGAGAATACTGTAGAGTACTGTGTTACACTTTGGCTGTGCTGCACAAAGAGAATACTGTAGAGTACTGTGTTACACTTTGGCTGTGCTGCACAAAGAGAATACTGTAGAGTACTGTGCTGCACTATGGCTGTGCTACACAAAGAGAATACTGTAGAGTTCTGTGTTACACTATGGCTGTGCTACACAAAGAGAATACTGTAGAGTACTGTGTTACACTATGGCTGTGCTACACAAAGAGAATACTGTAGAGTACTGTGTTACACGATTGCTGTGCTACACAAAGAGAATACTGTAGAGTACTGTGTTACACTTTGGCTGTGCTTCACAAAGAGAATACTGTAGAGTACTGTGTTACACTATGGCTGTGCTGCAGAAAGAGAATACTGTAGAGTACTGTGTTACACTATGGCTGTGCTGCACAAAGAGAATACTATAGAGTACTGTGTTACACTTCGACTGTGCTTCACAAAGAGAATACTGTAGAGTACTGTGTTACACTATGGCTGTGCTGTACAAAGAGAAAACTGTAGAGTACTGTGTTACACTATGGCTGTGCTGCACAAAGGGAATACTGTAGAGTACTGTGTTACACTATGGCTGTGCTACACAAAGAGAATACTGTAGAGTACTGTGTTACACTATGGCTGTGCTACACAAATGGAATGCTGAAGAGTACTGTGCTACACTATGGCTGTGCTACACAAAGAGAATACTGTAGAGTACTGTGCTACACTATGGCTGTGCTTCACAAAGAGAATACTGTAGAGTACTGTGTTACACTATGGCTGTGCCACACAAAGAGAATACTGTAGAGTACTGTGTTACACTATGGCTTTGCTGCACAAAGAGAATACTGTAGAGTACTGTGTTATACTATGGCTGTGCTGCACAAAGAGCATACTGTTGAGTACTGTGCTACACTATGGCTGTGCTGCACAAAGAGAATACTGTAGAGTACTGTGCTACACTATGGCTGTGCTGCACAAAGAGAATACTGTCGAGCACTGTGTTACATTTTGGCTGTGCTGCACAAAGAAAATACTGTTGAGTACTGTGTTACACTTTGGCTGTGCTGCACAAAGAGAATACTGTAGAGTACTATGTTACACTATGGCTGTGCTGCACAAAGAGAATACTGTAGAGTACTGTGCTACACTTTGGCTGTGCTACACAAAGAGAATACTGTAGAGTACTGTGTTACACTTTGGCTGTGCTGCACAAAGAGAATACTGTAGAGTACTGTGTTACACTATGGCTGTGCTACACAAAGAGAATACTGTAGAGTGCTGTGTTACACTATGGCTGTGCTACACAAAGAGAATACTGTAGTGTACTGTGTTACATTATGGCTGTGCTGCACAAAGAGAATACTGTTGAGTACGGTGTTACACTTTGGCTGTGCTGCACAAAGAGAATACTGTAGAGTACTGTGTTACACTTTGGCTGTGCTGCACAAAGAGAATACTGTAGAGTACTGTGCTGCACTATGGCTTTGCTACACAAAGAGAATACTGTAGAGTACTGTGTTACTCTATGGCTGTGCTACACAAAGAGAATACTGTAGAGTACTGTGTTACACTATGGCTGTGCTGCACAAAGAGAATACTGTAGAGTACTGTGTTACACTATGGCTGTGCTACACAAAGAGAATACTGTAGAGTACTGTGTTACACTATGGCTGTGCTACACAAAGAGAATACTGTAGAGTACTGTGTTACACTATGGCTGTGCTGCAGAAAGAGAATACTGTAGAGTACTGTGTTACACTATGGCTGTGCTGCACAAAGAGAATACTGTAGAGTACTCTGTTACACTATGGCTGTGCTGCTCAAAGAGAATACTGTAGAGTACTGTGTTACACTATGGCTGTGCTGCAGAAAGAGAATACTGTAGAGTACTGTGTTACACTATGGCTGTGCTGCACAAAGAGAATACTATAGAGTACTGTGTTACACTTTGGCTCTGCTTCACAAAGAGAATACTGTAGAGTACTGTGTTACACTATGGCTGTGCTGTACAAAGAGAAAACTGAAGAGTACTGTGTTACACTTTGGCTGTGCTTCACAAAGAGAATACTGTAGAGTACTGTGTTACACTATGGCTGTGCCACACAAAGAGAATACTGTAGAGTACTGTTCTACACTATGGCTGTGATACACAAAGAGAATACTGTAGAGTACTGTGTTACACTATGGCTGTGCTGCACAAAGAGAATACTGTAGAGTGCTGTGTTACACTATGGCTGTGCTACACAAAGAGAATACTGTAGAGTACTGTGTTACACTATGGCTGTGCTACACAAAGAGAATACTGTAGAGTACTGTGTTACACTATGGCTGTGCTGCACAAAGAGAATACTGTAGAGTACTGTGTTACACTATGGCTGTGCTGCCCAAAGAGAATACTGTTGAGTACTGTGTTACACTATGGCTGTGCTGCACAAAGAGACTACTGTAGAGTACTGTGTTACACTATGGCCGTGCTACACAAAAAGAATACTGTAGAGTACTGTGTTACACTTTGGCTGTGCTGCACAAAGAGAATACTGTAGAGTACTGTGTTACACTATGGCTGTGCCACACAAAGAGAATACTGTAGAGTACTGTGTTACACTATGGCTGTGCTGCACAAAGAGAATACTGTTGAGTACTGTGCTACACTATGGCTGTGCTGCACAAAGAGAATACTGTAGAGTACTGTGTTATACTATGGCTGTGCCACACAAAGAGAATACTTTTGAGTACTGTGTGACACTATGGCTGTGCTTCACACAGGGAATACTGTAGAGTACTGTGTTACACTATGGCTGTGCTACACAAAAAGAGAATACTGTAGAGTACTGTGCTACACTATGGCTGTGCTTCACAAAGAGAATTCTGTAGAGTACTGTGCTACACTATGGCTGTGCTACACAAAGAGAATAGTTTAGAGTACTGTGCTACACTATGGCTGTGCTTCACAAAGAGAATACTGTAGAGTACTGTGTTACACTATGGCTGTGCTACACAAAGAGAATACTGTAGAGTACTGTGTTACACTATGGCTGTGCTGCACAAAGAGAATACTGTAGAGTACTGTGTTACACTATGGCTGTGCTACACAAAGAGAATACTGTAGAGTACTGTGTTACACTATGGCTATGCTGCACAAATAGAATACTGTAGAGTACTGTGTTACACTTTGGCTGTGCCACACAAAGAAAATACTGTAGAGTACTGTGTTACACTATGGCTGTGCTGCACAAAGAGAATACTGTAGAGTACTGTGTTACACTATGACTGTGCTACACAACGAGAATACTGTAGAGTACTGTGTTACACTATGGCTGTGCTGCACAAAGAGAATACTGTAGATTATTGTGTTACACTATGGCTGTGCTACACAAAGAGAATACTGTAGAGTACTGTGTTATACTATGGCTGTGCCACACAAAGAGAATACTTTTGAGTACTGTGCTACACTATGGCTGTGCTTCACAAAGGGAATACTGTAGAGTACTGTGTTACACTATGGCTGTGCTACACAAAAAGAGAATACTGTAGAGTACTGTGCTACACTATGGCTGTGCTTCACAAAGAGAATTCTGTAGAGTACTGTGCTACACTATGGCTGTGCTACACAAAGAGAATACTGTAGAGTACTGTGCTACACTATGGCTGTGCTTCACAAAGAGAATACTGTAGAGTACTGTGTTACACTATGGCTGTGCTACACAAAGAGAATACTGTAGAGTACTGTGTTACACTATGGCTGTGCTACACAAAGAGAATACTGTAGAGTACTGTGTTACACTATGGCTGTGCTACACAAAGAGAATACTGTAGAGTACTGTGTTACACTATGGCTATGCTGCACAAATAGAATACTGTAGAGTACTGTGTTACACTTTGGCTGTGCTGCACAAAGAGAATACTGTAGAGTACTGTGTTACACTATTGCTGTGCTGCACAAAGAGAATACTGTAAAGTACTGTGTTACACTATGGCTGTCCTACACAAAGAGAATACTGTAGAGTACTGTGTTACACTATGGCTGTGCCACACAAAGAGAATACTGTAGAGTACTGTGCTACACTATGGCTGTGCTTCACAAAGGGAATACTGTAGAGTACTGTGTTACACTATGGCTGTGCTACACAAAAAGAGAAAACTGTAGAGTACTGTGCTACACTATGGCTGTGCTTCACAAAGAGAATTCTGTAGAGTACTGTGATACACTATGGCTGTGCTGCACAAAGAGAATACTGTAGACTACTGTGTTACACTATGGCTGTGCTACACAAAGAGAATACTGTAGAGTACTGTGCTGCACTATGACTGTGCTTCACAAAGAGAATACTGTAGAGTACTGTGTTACACTATGGCTGTGCTACACAAAGAGAATACTGTAGAGTACTGTGTTACACTATGGCTGTGCTACACAAAGAGAATAGTTTAGAGTACTGTGTTACACTATGGCTGTGCTACCCAAAGAGAATACTGTAGACCATGTGTTACACTATGGCTGTGCTACAGAAAGAGAATACTGAAGAGTACTGTGTTACACTATGGCTGTGCTGCACAAAGAGAATACTGTAGAGTACTGTGTTACACTATGGCTGTGCTACACAAAGAGAATACTGTAGAGTACTGTGTTACACTATGGCTGTGCTGCACAAAGAGAATACTGTAGAGTACTGTGTTAAACTATGGCTGTGCTGCTCAAAGAGAATACTGTAGAGTACTGTGTTACACTATGGCTGTGCTGCACAAAGAGAATACTGTTGAGTACTGTGCTACACTATGGCTGTGCTGCACAAAGAGAATACTGTTGAGTACTGTGCTACACTATGGCTGTGCTGCACAAAGAGAATACTGTAGAGTACTGTGTTGCATTTTGGCTGTGCTGCACAAAGAGAATACTGTAGAGTACTGTGTTACACTTTGGCTGTGCTGCACAAAGAGAATACTGTAGAGTACTATGTTAGACTATGGCTGTGCTGCACAAAGAGAATACTGTAGAGTACTGTGTTGCAGTTTGGCTGTGCTACACAAAGAGAATACTGTAGAGTACAGTGTTACACTTTGGCTGTGCTGCACAAAGAGAATACTGTAGAGTACTGTGTTACACTATGGCTGTGCTACACAAAGAGAATACTGTAGAGTGCTGTGTTACATTATGGCTGTGCTACACAAAGAGAATACTGTAGAGTACTGTGTTACATTATGGCTGTGCTGCACAAAGAGAATACTGTAGAGTACTGTGTTACACTTTGGCTGTGCTGCACAAAGAGAATACTGTAGAGTACTGTGTTACACTTTGGCTGTGCTGCACAAAGAGAATACTGTAGAGTACTCTGCTGCACTATGGCTGTGCTACACAAAGAGAATACTGTAGAGTACTGTGTTACACTATGGCTGTGCTACACAAAGAGAATACTGTAGAGTACTGTGTTACACTATGGCTGTGCTATACAAAGAGAATACTGTAGAGTACTGTGTTACACGATGGCTGTGCTACACAAAGAGAATACTGTAGAGTACTGTGTTACACTTTGGCTGTGCTTCACAAAGAGAATACTGTAGAGTACTGTGTTACACTATGGCTGTGCTGCAGAAAGAGAATACTGTAGAGTACTGTGTTACACTATGGCTGTGCTGCACAAAGAGAATACTATAGAGTACTGTGTTACACTTCGACTGTGCTTCACAAAGAGAATACTGTAGAGTACTGTGTTACACTATGGCTGTGCTGTACAAAGAGAAAACTGTAGAGTACTGTGTTACACTATGGCTGTGCTGCACAAAGGGAATACTGTAGAGTACTGTGTTACACTATGGCTGTGCTACACAAAGAGAATACTGTAGAGTACTGTGTTACACTATGGCTGTGCTACACAAAGGGAATGCTGAAGAGTACTGTGCTACACTATGGCTGTGCTACACAAAGAGAATACTGTAGAGTACTGTGCTACACTATGGCTGTGCTTCACAAAGAGAATACTGTAGAGTACTGTGTTACACTATGGCTGTGCCACACAAAGAGAATACTGTAGAGTACTGTGTTACACTATGGCTTTGCTGCACAAAGAGAATACTGTAGAGTACTGTGTTATACTATGGCTGTGCTGCACAAAGAGCATACTGTTGAGTACTGTGCTACACTATGGCTGTGCTGCACAAAGAGAAAACTGTAGAGTACTGTGCTACACTATGGCTGTGCTGCACAAAGAGAATACTGTAGAGCACTGTGTTACATTTTGGCTGTGCTGCACAAAGAAAATACTGTTGAGTACTGTGTTACACTTTGGCTGTGCTGCACAAAGAGAATACTGTAGAGTACTATGTTACACTATGGCTGTGCTGCACAAAGAGAATACTGTAGAGTACTGTGCTACACTTTGGCTGTGCTACACAAAGAGAATACTGTAGAGTACTGTGTTACACTTTGGCTGTGCTGCACAAAGAGAATACTGTAGAGTACTGTGTTACACTATGGCTGTGCTACACAAAGAGAATACTGTAGAGTGCAGTGTTACACTATGGCTGTGCTACACAAAGAGAATACTGTAGTGTACTGTGTTACATTATGGCTGTGCTGCACAAAGAGAATACTGTTGAGTACGGTGTTACACTTTGGCTGTGCTGCACAAAGAGAATACTGTAGAGTACTGTGTTACACTTTGGCTGTGCTGCACAAAGAGAATACTGTAGAGTACTGTGCTGCACTATGGCTTTGCTACACAAAGAGAATACTGTAGAGTACTGTGTTACTCTATGGCTGTGCTACAGAAAGAGAATACTGTAGAGTACTGTGTTACACTATGGCTGTGCTGCACAAAGAGAATACTGTAGAGTACTGTGTTACACTATGGCTGTGCTACACAAAGAGAATACTGTAGAGTACTGTGTTACACTATGGCTGTGCTACACAAAGAGAATACTGTAGAGTACTGTGTTACACTATGGCTGTGCTGCAGAAAGAGAATACTGTAGAGTACTGTGTTACACTATGGCTGTGCTGCACAAAGAGAATACTGTAGAGTACTCTGTTACGCTATGGCTGTGCTGCTCAAAGAGAATACTGTAGAGTACTGTGTTACACTATGGCTGTGCTGCAGAAAGAGAATACTGTAGAGTACTGTGTTACACTATGGCTGTGCTGCACAAAGAGAATACTATAGAGTACTGTGTTACACTTTGGCTCTGCTTCACAAAGAGAATACTGTAGAGTACTGTGTTACACTATGGCTGTGCTGTACAAAGAGAAAACTGTAGAGTACTGTGTTACACTATGGCTGTGCTTCACAAAGAGAATACTGTTGAGTACTGTGTTACACTATGGCTGTGCCACACAAAGAGAATACTGTAGAGTACTGTTCTACACTATGGCTGTGATACACAAAGAGAATACTGTAGAGTACTGTGTTACACTATGGCTGTGCTGCACAAAGAGAATACTGTAGAGTGCTGTGTTACACTATGGCTGTGCTACACAAAGAGAATACTGTAGAGTACTGTGTTACACTATGGCTGTGCTACACAAAGAGAATACTGTAGAGTACTGTGTTACTCCATGGCTGTGCTGCAGAAAGAGAATACTGTAGAGTACTGTGTTACACTATTGCTGTGCTGCACAAAGAGAATACTGTAGAGTACTGTGTTACACTATGGCTGTGCTACACAAAGAGAATAGTTTAGAGTACTGTGTTACACTATGGCTGTGCTACCCAAAGAGAATACTGTAGACCATGTGTTACACTATGGCTGTGCTACAGAAAGAGAATACTGAAGAGTACTGTGTTACACTATGGCTGTGCTGCACAAAGAGAATACTGTAGAGTACTGTGTTACACTATGGCTGTGCTACACAAAGAGAATACTGTAGAGTACTGTGTTACACTATGGCTGTGCTGCACAAAGAGAATACTGTAGAGTACTGTGTTACACTATGGCTGTGCTGCTCAAAGAGAATACTGTAGAGTACTGTGTTACACTATGGCTGTGCTGCACAAAGAGAATACTGTTGAGTACTGTGCTACACTATGGCTGTGCTGCACAAAGAGAATACTGTTGAGAACTGTGCTACACTATGGCTGTGCTGCACAAAGAGAATACTGTAGAGTACAGTGTTGCATTTTGACTGTGCTGCACAAAGAGAATACTGTAGAGTACTGTGTTACACTTTGGCTGTGCTGCACAAAGAGAATACTGTAGAGTACTATGTTACACTATGGCTGTGCTGCACAAAGAGAATACTGTAGAGTACTGTGTTGCAGTTTGGCTGTGCTACACAAAGAGAATACTGTAGAGTACTGTGTTACACTTTGGCTGTGCTGCACAAAGAGAATACTGTAGAGTACTGTGTTACACTATGGCTGTGCTACACAAAGAGAATACTGTAGAGTGCTGTGTTACATTATGGCTGTGCTACACAAAGAGAATACTGTAGAGTACTGTGTTACATTATGGCTGTGCTGCACAAAGAGAATACTGTAGAGTACTGTGTTACACTTTGGCTGTGCTGCACAAAGAGAATACTGTAGAGTACTGTGTTACACTTTGGCTGTGCTGCACAAAGAGAATACTGTAGAGTACTGTGCTGCACTATGGCTGTGCTACACAAAGAGAATACTGTAGAGTTCTGTGTTACACTATGGCTGTGCTACACAAAGAGAATACTGTAGAGTATTGTGTTACACGATGGCTGTGCTACACAAAGAGAATACTGTAGAGTACTGTGTTACACTTTGGCTGTGCTTCACAAAGAGAATACTGTAGAGTACTGTGTTACACTATGGCTGTGCTGCAGAAAGAGAATACTGTAGAGTACTGTGTTACACTATGGCTGTGCTGCACAAAGAGAATACTATAGAGTACTGTGTTACACTTCGACTGTGCTTCACAAAGAGAATACTGTAGAGTACTGTGTTACACTATGGCTGTGCTGTACAAAGAGAAAACTGTAGAGTACTGTGTTACACTATGGCTGTGCTGCACAAAGGGAATACTGTAGAGTACTGTGTTACACTATGGCTGTGCTACACAAAGAGAATACTGTAGAGTACTGTGTTACACTATGGCTGTGCTACACAAAGGGAATGCTGAAGAGTACTGTGCTACACTATGGCTGTGCTACACAAAGAGAATACTGTAGAGTACTGTGCTACACTATGGCTGTGCTTCACAAAGAGAATACTGTAGAGTACTGTGTTACACTATGGCTGTGCCACACAAAGAGAATACTGTAGAGTACTGTGTTACACTATGGCTTTGCTGCACAAAGAGAATACTGTAGAGTACTGTGTTATACTATGGCTGTGCTGCACAAAGAGCATACTGTTGAGTACTGTGCTACACTATGGCTGTGCTGCACAAAGAGAATACTGTAGAGCACTGTGTTACATTTTGGCTGTGCTGCACAAAGAAAATACTGTTGAGTGCTGTGTTACACTATGGCTGTGCTACACAAAGAGAATACTGTAGAGTACTGTGTTACATTATGGCTGTGCTGCACAAAGAGAATACTGTTGAGTACGGTGTTACACTTTGGCTGTGCTGCACAAAAAGAATACTGTAGAGTACTGTGTTACACTTTGGCTGTGCTGCACAAAGAGAATACTGTAGAGTACTGTGCTGCACTATGGCTTTGCTACACAAAGAGAATACTGTAGAGTACTGTGTTACTCTATGGCTGTGCTACACAAAGAGAATACTGTAGAGTACTGTGTTACACTATGGCTGTGCTGCACAAAGAGAATACTGTAGAGTACTGTGTTACACTATGGCTGTGCTACACAAAGAGAATACTGTAGAGTACTGTGTTACACTATGGCTGTGCTACACAAAGAGAATACTGTAGAGTACTGTGTTACACTATGGCTGTGCTGCAGAAAGAGAATACTGTAGAGTACTGTGTTACACTATGGCTGTGCTGCACAAAGAGAATACTGTAGAGCACTGTGTTACATTTTGGCTGTGCTGCACAAAGAAAATACTGTTGAGTACTGTGTTACACTTTGGCTGTGCTGCACAAAGAGAATACTGTAGAGTACTATGTTACACTATGGCTGTGCTGCACAAAGAGAATACTGTAGAGTACTGTGCTACACTTTGGCTGTGCTACACAAAGAGAATACTGTAGAGTACTGTGTTACACTTTGGCTGTGCTGCACAAAGAGAATACTGTAGAGTACTGTGTTACACTATGGCTGTGCTACACAAAGAGAATACTGTAGAGTGCTGTGTTACACTATGGCTTTGCTACACAAAGAGAATACTGTAGTGTACTGTGTTACATTATGGCTGTGCTGCACAAAGAGAATACTGTTGAGTACGGTGTTACACTTTGGCTGTGCTGCACAAAGAGAATACTGTAGAGTACTGTGTTACACTTTGGCTGTGCTGCACAAAGAGAATACTGTAGAGTACTGTGCTGCACTATGGCTTTGCTACACAAAGAGAATACTGTAGAGTACTGTGTTACTCTATGGCTGTGCTACACAAAGAGAATACTGTAGAGTACTGTGTTACACTATGGCTGTGCTGCACAAAGAGAATACTGTAGAGTACTGTGTTACACTATGGCTGTGCTACACAAAGAGAATACTGTAGAGTACTGTGTTACACTATGGCTGTGCTACACAAAGAGAATACTGTAGAGTACTGTGTTACACTATGGCTGTGCTGCAGAAAGAGAATACTGTAGAGTACTGTGTTACACTATGGCTGTGCTGCACAAAGAGAATACTGTAGAGTACTCTGTTACGCTATGGCTGTGCTGCTCAAAGAGAATACTGTAGAGTACTGTGTTACACTATGGCTGTGCTGCAGAAAGAGAATACTGTAGAGTACTGTGTTACACTATGGCTGTGCTGCACAAAGAGAATACTATAGAGTACTGTGTTACACTTTGGCTCTGCTTCACAAAGAGAATACTGTAGAGTACTGTGTTACACTATGGCTGTGCTGTACAAAGAGAAAACTGTAGAGTACTGTGTTACACTATGGCTGTGCTTCACAAAGAGAATACTGTAGAGTACTGTGTTACACTATGGCTGTGCCACACAAAGAG
Source organism: Gymnothorax reevesii (assembly GCA_029721435.1). Taxonomy (NCBI): domain Eukaryota; kingdom Metazoa; phylum Chordata; class Actinopteri; order Anguilliformes; family Muraenidae; genus Gymnothorax; species Gymnothorax reevesii. The sequence goes on from CM056575.1 coordinate 163,854,145, forward strand.
AATTCTGTAGAGTACTGTTCTACACTATGGCTGTGATACACAAAGAGAATACTGTAGAGTACTGTGTTACACTATGGCTGTGCTGCACAAAGAGAATACTGTAGAGTGCTGTGTTACACTATGGCTGTGCTACACAAAGAGAATACTGTAGAGTACTGTGTTACACTATGGCTGTGCTACACAAAGAGAATACTGTAGAGTACTGTGTTACTCCATGGCTGTGCTGCAGAAAGAGAATACTGTAGAGTACTGTGTTACACTATTGCTGTGCTGCACAAAGAGAATACTGTAGAGTACTGTGTTACACTATGGCTGTGCTACACAAAGAGAATAGTTTAGAGTACTGTGTTACACTATGGCTGTGCTACCCAAAGAGAATACTGTAGACCATGTGTTACACTATGGCTGTGCTGCACAAAGAGAATACTGTAGAGTACTGTGTTACACTATGGCTGTGCTACACAAAGAGAATACTGTAGAGTACTGTGTTACACTATGGCTGTGCTGCACAAAGAGAATACTGTAGAGTACTGTGTTACACTATGGCTGTGCTGCTCAAAGAGAATACTGTAGAGTACTGTGTTACACTATGGCTGTGCTGCACAAAGAGAATACTGTTGAGTACTGTGCTACACTATGGCTGTGCTGCACAAAGAGAATACTGTTGAGTACTGTGCTACACTATGGCTGTGCTGCACAAAGAGAATACTGTAGAGTACAGTGTTGCATTTTGACTGTGCTGCACAAAGAGAATACTGTAGAGTACTGTGTTACACTTTGGCTGTGCTGCACAAAGAGAATACTGTAGAGTACTATGTTACACTATGGCTGTGCTGCACAAAGAGAATACTGTAGAGTACTGTGTTGCAGTTTGGCTGTGCTACACAAAGAGAATACTGTAGAGTACTGTGTTACACTTTGGCTGTGCTGCACAAAGAGAATACTGTAGAGTACTGTGTTACACTATGGCTGTGCTACACAAAGAGAATACTGTAGAGTGCTGTGTTACATTATGGCTGTGCTACACAAAGAGAATACTGTAGAGTACTGTGTCACATTATGGCTGTGCTGCACAAAGAGAATACTGTAGAGTACTGTGTTACACTTTGGCTGTGCTGCACAAAGAGAATACTGTAGAGTACTGTGTTACACTTTGGCTGTGCTGCACAAAGAGAATACTGTAGAGTACTGTGCTGCACTATGGCTGTGCTACACAAAGAGAATACTGTAGAGTACTGTGTTACACTATGGCTGTGCTACACAAAGAGAATACTGTAGAGTACTGTGTTACACTATGGCTGTGCTACACAAAGAGAACACTGTAGAGTATTGTGTTACACGATGGCTGTGCTACACAAAGAGAATACTGTAGAGTACTGTGTTACACTTTGGCTGTGCTTCACAAAGAGAATACTGTAGAGTACTGTGTTACACTATGGCTGTGCTGCAGAAAGAGAATACTGTAGAGTACTGTGTTACACTATGGCTGTGCTGCACAAAGAGAATACTATAGAGTACTGTGTTACACTTCGACTGTGCTTCACAAAGAGAATACTGTAGAGTACTGTGTTACACTATGGCTGTGCTGTACAAAGAGAAAACTGTAGAGTACTGTGTTACACTATGGCTGTGCTGCACAAAGGGAATACTGTAGAGTACTGTGTTACACTATGGCTGTGCTACACAAAGAGAATACTGTAGAGTACTGTGTTACACTATGGCTGTGCTACACAAAGGGAATGCTGAAGAGTACTGTGCTACACTATGGCTGTGCTACACAAAGAGAATACTGTAGAGTACTGTGCTACACTATGGCTGTGCTTCACAAAGAGAATACTGTAGAGTACTGTGTTACACTATGGCTGTGCCACACAAAGAGAATACTGTAGAGTACTGTGTTACACTATGGCTTTGCTGCACAAAGAGAATACTGTAGAGTACTGTGTTATACTATGGCTGTGCTGCACAAAGAGCATACTGTTGAGTACTGTGCTACACTATGGCTGTGCTGCACAAAGAGAATACTGTAGAGCACTGTGTTACATTTTGGCTGTGCTGCACAAAGAAAATACTGTTGAGTACTGTGTTACACTTTGGCTGTGCTGCACAAAGAGAATACTGTAGAGTACTATGTTACACTATGGCTGTGCTGCACAAAGAGAATACTGTAGAGTACTGTGCTACACTTTGGCTGTGCTACACAAAGAGAATACTGTAGAGTACTGTGTTACACTTTGGCTGTGCTGCACAAAGAGAATACTGTAGAGTACTGTGTTACACTATGGCTTTGCTACACAAAGTGAATACTGTAGAGTGCTGTGTTACACTATGGCTGTGCTACACAAAGAGAATACTGTAGAGTACTGTGTTACATTATGGCTGTGCTGCACAAAGAGAATACTGTTGAGTACGGTGTTACACTTTGGCTGTGCTGCACAAAAAGAATACTGTAGAGTACTGTGTTACACTTTGGCTGTGCTGCACAAAGAGAATACTGTAGAGTACTGTGCTGCACTATGGCTTTGCTACACAAAGAGAATACTGTAGAGTACTGTGTTACTCTATGGCTGTGCTACACAAAGAGAATACTGTAGAGTACTGTGTTACACTATGGCTGTGCTGCACAAAGAGAATACTGTAGAGTACTGTGTTACACTATGGCTGTGCTACACAAAGAGAATACTGTAGAGTACTGTGTTACACTATGGCTGTGCTACACAAAGAGAATACTGTAGAGTACTGTGTTACACTATGGCTGTGCTGCAGAAAGAGAATACTGTAGAGTACTGTGTTACACTATGGCTGTGCTGCACAAAGAGAATACTGTAGAGTACTCTGTTACACTATGGCTGTGCTGCTCAAAGAGAATACTGTAGAGTACTGTGTTACACTATGCCTGTGCTGCAGAAAGAGAATACTGTAGAGTACTGTGTTACACTATGGCTGTGCTGCACAAAGAGAATACTATAGAGTACTGTGTTACACTTTGGCTCTGCTTCACAAAGAGAATACTGTAGAGTGCTGTGTTACACTATGGCTGTGCTACACAAAGAGAATACTGTAGAGTACTGTGTTACACTATGGCTGTGCTACACAAAGAGAATACTGTAGAGTACTGTGTTACTCCATGGCTGTGCTGCAGAAAGAGAATACTGTAGAGTACTGTGTTACACTATGGCTGTGCTACACAAAGAGAATACTGTAGAGTATTGTGTTACACGATGGCTGTGCTACACAAAGAGAATACTGTAGAGTACTGTGTTACACTATGGCTGTGCTGCACAAAGAGAATACTGTAGAGTACTGTGTTACATTATGGCTGTGCTGCACAAAGAGAATACTGTAGAGTACTGTGTTACACTTTGGCTGTGCTGCACAAAGAGAATACTGTAGAGTACTGTGTTACACTTTGGCTGTGCTGCACAAAGAGAATACTGTAGAGTACTGTGCTGCACTATGGCTGTGCTACACAAAGAGAATACTGTAGAGTTCTGTGTTACACTATGGCTGTGCTACACAAAGAGAATACTGTAGAGTATTGTGTTACACGATGGCTGTGCTACACAAAGAGAATACTGTAGAGTACTGTGTTACACTTTGGCTGTGCTTCACAAAGAGAATACTGTAGAGTACTGTGTTACACTATGGCTGTGCTGCAGAAAGAGAATACTGTAGAGTACTGTGTTACACTATGGCTGTGCTGCACAAAGAGAATACTATAGAGTACTGTGTTACACTTCGACTGTGCTTCACAAAGAGAATACTGTAGAGTACTGTGTTACACTATGGCTGTGCTGTACAAAGAGAAAACTGTAGAGTACTGTGTTACACTATGGCTGTGCTGCACAAAGGGAATACTGTAGAGTACTGTGTTACACTATGGCTGTGCTACACAAAGAGAATACTGTAGAGTACTGTGTTACACTATGGCTGTGCTACACAAAGGGAATGCTGAAGAGTACTGTGCTACACTATGGCTGTGCTACACAAAGAGAATACTGTAGAGTACTGTGCTACACTATGGCTGTGCTTCACAAAGAGAATACTGTAGAGTACTGTGTTACACTATGGCTGTGCCACACAAAGAGAATACTGTAGAGTACTGTGTTACACTATGGCTTTGCTGCACAAAGAGAATACTGTAGAGTACTGTGTTATACTATGGCTGTGCTGCACAAAGAGCATACTGTTGAGTACTGTGCTACACTATGGCTGTGCTGCACAAAGAGAATACTGTAGAGCACTGTGTTACATTTTGGCTGTGCTGCACAAAGAAAATACTGTTGAGTGCTGTGTTACACTATGGCTGTGCTACACAAAGAGAATACTGTAGAGTACTGTGTTACATTATGGCTGTGCTGCACAAAGAGAATACTGTTGAGTACGGTGTTACACTTTGGCTGTGCTGCACAAAAAGAATACTGTAGAGTACTGTGTTACACTTTGGCTGTGCTGCACAAAGAGAATACTGTAGAGTACTGTGCTGCACTATGGCTTTGCTACACAAAGAGAATACTGTAGAGTACTGTGTTACTCTATGGCTGTGCTACACAAAGAGAATACTGTAGAGTACTGTGTTACACTATGGCTGTGCTGCACAAAGAGAATACTGTAGAGTACTGTGTTACACTATGGCTGTGCTACACAAAGAGAATACTGTAGAGTACTGTGTTACACTATGGCTGTGCTACACAAAGAGAATACTGTAGAGTACTGTGTTACACTATGGCTGTGCTGCAGAAAGAGAATACTGTAGAGTACTGTGTTACACTATGGCTGTGCTGCACAAAGAGAATACTGTAGAGCACTGTGTTACATTTTGGCTGTGCTGCACAAAGAAAATACTGTTGAGTACTGTGTTACACTTTGGCTGTGCTGCACAAAGAGAATACTGTAGAGTACTATGTTACACTATGGCTGTGCTGCACAAAGAGAATACTGTAGAGTACTGTGCTACACTTTGGCTGTGCTACACAAAGAGAATACTGTAGAGTACTGTGTTACACTTTGGCTGTGCTGCACAAAGAGAATACTGTAGAGTACTGTGTTACACTATGGCTGTGCTACACAAAGAGAATACTGTAGAGTGCTGTGTTACACTATGGCTTTGCTACACAAAGAGAATACTGTAGTGTACTGTGTTACATTATGGCTGTGCTGCACAAAGAGAATACTGTTGAGTACGGTGTTACACTTTGGCTGTGCTGCACAAAGAGAATACTGTAGAGTACTGTGTTACACTTTGGCTGTGCTGCACAAAGAGAATACTGTAGAGTACTGTGCTGCACTATGGCTTTGCTACACAAAGAGAATACTGTAGAGTACTGTGTTACTCTATGGCTGTGCTACACAAAGAGAATACTGTAGAGTACTGTGTTACACTATGGCTGTGCTGCACAAAGAGAATACTGTAGAGTACTGTGTTACACTATGGCTGTGCTACACAAAGAGAATACTGTAGAGTACTGTGTTACACTATGGCTGTGCTACACAAAGAGAATACTGTAGAGTACTGTGTTACACTATGGCTGTGCTGCAGAAAGAGAATACTGTAGAGTACTGTGTTACACTATGGCTGTGCTGCACAAAGAGAATACTGTAGAGTACTCTGTTACGCTATGGCTGTGCTGCTCAAAGAGAATACTGTAGAGTACTGTGTTACACTATGGCTGTGCTGCAGAAAGAGAATACTGTAGAGTACTGTGTTACACTATGGCTGTGCTGCACAAAGAGAATACTATAGAGTACTGTGTTACACTTTGGCTCTGCTTCACAAAGAGAATACTGTAGAGTACTGTGTTACACTATGGCTGTGCTGTACAAAGAGAAAACTGTAGAGTACTGTGTTACACTATGGCTGTGCTTCACAAAGAGAATACTGTAGAGTACTGTGTTACACTATGGCTGTGCCACACAAAGAGAATTCTGTAGAGTACTGTTCTACACTATGGCTGTGATACACAAAGAGAATACTGTAGAGTACTGTGTTACACTATGGCTGTGCTGCACAAAGAGAATACTGTAGAGTGCTGTGTTACACTATGGCTGTGCTACACAAAGAGAATACTGTAGAGTACTGTGTTACACTATGGCTGTGCTACACAAAGAGAATACTGTAGAGTACTGTGTTACTCCATGGCTGTGCTGCAGAAAGAGAATACTGTAGAGTACTGTGTTACACTATTGCTGTGCTGCACAAAGAGAATACTGTAGAGTACTGTGTTACACTATGGCTGTGCTACACAAAGAGAATAGTTTAGAGTACTGTGTTACACTATGGCTGTGCTACCCAAAGAGAATACTGTAGACCATGTGTTACACTATGGCTGTGCTGCACAAAGAGAATACTGTAGAGTACTGTGTTACACTATGGCTGTGCTACACAAAGAGAATACTGTAGAGTACTGTGTTACACTATGGCTGTGCTGCACAAAGAGAATACTGTAGAGTACTGTGTTACACTATGGCTGTGCTGCTCAAAGAGAATACTGTAGAGTACTGTGTTACACTATGGCTGTGCTGCACAAAGAGAATACTGTTGAGTACTGTGCTACACTATGGCTGTGCTGCACAAAGAGAATACTGTTGAGTACTGTGCTACACTATGGCTGTGCTGCACAAAGAGAATACTGTAGAGTACAGTGTTGCATTTTGACTGTGCTGCACAAAGAGAATACTGTAGAGTACTGTGTTACACTTTGGCTGTGCTGCACAAAGAGAATACTGTAGAGTACTATGTTACACTATGGCTGTGCTGCACAAAGAGAATACTGTAGAGTACTGTGTTGCAGTTTGGCTGTGCTACACAAAGAGAATACTGTAGAGTACTGTGTTACACTTTGGCTGTGCTGCACAAAGAGAATACTGTAGAGTACTGTGTTACACTATGGCTGTGCTACACAAAGAGAATACTGTAGAGTGCTGTGTTACATTATGGCTGTGCTACACAAAGAGAATACTGTAGAGTACTGTGTCACATTATGGCTGTGCTGCACAAAGAGAATACTGTAGAGTACTGTGTTACACTTTGGCTGTGCTGCACAAAGAGAATACTGTAGAGTACTGTGTTACACTTTGGCTGTGCTGCACAAAGAGAATACTGTAGAGTACTGTGCTGCACTATGGCTGTGCTACACAAAGAGAATACTGTAGAGTACTGTGTTACACTATGGCTGTGCTACACAAAGAGAATACTGTAGAGTACTGTGTTACACTATGGCTGTGCTACACAAAGAGAACACTGTAGAGTATTGTGTTACACGATGGCTGTGCTACACAAAGAGAATACTGTAGAGTACTGTGTTACACTTTGGCTGTGCTTCACAAAGAGAATACTGTAGAGTACTGTGTTACACTATGGCTGTGCTGCAGAAAGAGAATACTGTAGAGTACTGTGTTACACTATGGCTGTGCTGCACAAAGAGAATACTATAGAGTACTGTGTTACACTTCGACTGTGCTTCACAAAGAGAATACTGTAGAGTACTGTGTTACACTATGGCTGTGCTGTACAAAGAGAAAACTGTAGAGTACTGTGTTACACTATGGCTGTGCTGCACAAAGGGAATACTGTAGAGTACTGTGTTACACTATGGCTGTGCTACACAAAGAGAATACTGTAGAGTACTGTGTTACACTATGGCTGTGCTACACAAAGGGAATGCTGAAGAGTACTGTGCTACACTATGGCTGTGCTACACAAAGAGAATACTGTAGAGTACTGTGCTACACTATGGCTGTGCTTCACAAAGAGAATACTGTAGAGTACTGTGTTACACTATGGCTGTGCCACACAAAGAGAATACTGTAGAGTACTGTGTTACACTATGGCTTTGCTGCACAAAGAGAATACTGTAGAGTACTGTGTTATACTATGGCTGTGCTGCACAAAGAGCATACTGTTGAGTACTGTGCTACACTATGGCTGTGCTGCACAAAGAGAATACTGTAGAGCACTGTGTTACATTTTGGCTGTGCTGCACAAAGAAAATACTGTTGAGTACTGTGTTACACTTTGGCTGTGCTGCACAAAGAGAATACTGTAGAGTACTATGTTACACTATGGCTGTGCTGCACAAAGAGAATACTGTAGAGTACTGTGCTACACTTTGGCTGTGCTACACAAAGAGAATACTGTAGAGTACTGTGTTACACTTTGGCTGTGCTGCACAAAGAGAATACTGTAGAGTACTGTGTTACACTATGGCTTTGCTACACAAAGTGAATACTGTAGAGTGCTGTGTTACACTATGGCTGTGCTACACAAAGAGAATACTGTAGAGTACTGTGTTACATTATGGCTGTGCTGCACAAAGAGAATACTGTTGAGTACGGTGTTACACTTTGGCTGTGCTGCACAAAAAGAATACTGTAGAGTACTGTGTTACACTTTGGCTGTGCTGCACAAAGAGAATACTGTAGAGTACTGTGCTGCACTATGGCTTTGCTACACAAAGAGAATACTGTAGAGTACTGTGTTACTCTATGGCTGTGCTACACAAAGAGAATACTGTAGAGTACTGTGTTACACTATGGCTGTGCTGCACAAAGAGAATACTGTAGAGTACTGTGTTACACTATGGCTGTGCTACACAAAGAGAATACTGTAGAGTACTGTGTTACACTATGGCTGTGCTACACAAAGAGAATACTGTAGAGTACTGTGTTACACTATGGCTGTGCTGCAGAAAGAGAATACTGTAGAGTACTGTGTTACACTATGGCTGTGCTGCACAAAGAGAATACTGTAGAGTACTCTGTTACACTATGGCTGTGCTGCTCAAAGAGAATACTGTAGAGTACTGTGTTACACTATGCCTGTGCTGCAGAAAGAGAATACTGTAGAGTACTGTGTTACACTATGGCTGTGCTGCACAAAGAGAATACTATAGAGTACTGTGTTACACTTTGGCTCTGCTTCACAAAGAGAATACTGTAGAGTGCTGTGTTACACTATGGCTGTGCTACACAAAGAGAATACTGTAGAGTACTGTGTTACACTATGGCTGTGCTACACAAAGAGAATACTGTAGAGTACTGTGTTACTCCATGGCTGTGCTGCAGAAAGAGAATACTGTAGAGTACTGTGTTACACTATGGCTGTGCTACACAAAGAGAATACTGTAGAGTATTGTGTTACACGATGGCTGTGCTACACAAAGAGAATACTGTAGAGTACTGTGTTACACTATGGCTGTGCTGCACAAAGAGAATACTGTAGAGTACTGTGTTACACTATGGCTGTGCTACACAAAGAGAATACTGTAGAGTGCTGTGTTACACTATGGCTTTGCTACACAAAGAGAATACTGTAGAGTACTGTGTTACTCTATGGCTGTGCTACACAAAGAGAATACTGTAGAGTACTGTGTTACACTATGGCTGTGCTGCACAAAGAGAATACTGTAGAGTACTGTGTTACACTATGGCTGTGCTACACAAAGAGAATACTGTAGAGTACTGTGTTACACTATGGCTGTGCTACACAAAGAGAATACTGTAGAGTACTGTGTTACACTATGGCTGTGCTACACAAAGAGAATACTGTAGAGTACTGTGTTACACTATGGCTGTGCTGTACAAAGAGAAAACTGTAGAGTACTGTGTTACACTATGGCTGTGCTGCACAAAGAGAATACTATAGAGTACTGTGTTACACTTTGGCTCTGCTTCACAAAGAGAATACTGTAGAGTACTGTGTTACACTATGGCTGTGCTGTACAAAGAGAAAACTGTAGAGTACTGTGTTACACTATGGCTGTGCTTCACAAAGAGAATACTGTAGAGTACTGTGTTACACTATGGCTTTGCTGCACAAAGAGAATACTGTAGAGTACTGTGTTATACTATGGCTGTGCTGCACAAAGAGCATACTGTTGAGTACTGTGCTACACAATGGCTGTGCTGCACAAAGAGAATACTGTAGAGTACTGTGCTACACTATGGCTGTGCTGCACAAAGAGAATACTGTAGAGCACTGTGTTACATTTTGGCTGTGCTGCACAAAGAAAATACTGTTGAGTACTGTGTTACACTTTGGCTGTGCTGCACAAAGAGAATACTGTAGAGTACTATGTTACACTATGGCTGTGCTGCACAAAGAGAATACTGTAGAGTACTGTGCTACACTTTGGCTGTGCTACACAAAGAGAATACTGTAGAGTACTGTGTTACACTTTGGCTGTGCTGCACAAAGAGAATACTGTAGAGTACTGTGTTACACTATGGCTGTGCTACACAAAGAGAATACTGTAGAGTGCTGTGTTACACTATGGCTGTGCTACACAAAGAGAATACTGTAGTGTACTGTGTTACATAATGGCTGTGCTGCACAAAGAGAATACTGTTGAGTACGGTGTTACACTTTGGCTGTGCTGCACAAAGAGAATACTGTAGAGTACTGTGTTACACTTTGGCTGTGCTGCACAAAGAGAATACTGTAGAGTACTGTGCTGCACTATGGCTTTGCTACACAAAGAGAATACTGTAGAGTAATGTGTTACTCTATGGCTGTGCTACACAAAGAGAATACTGTAGAGTACTGTGTTACACTATGGCTGTGCTGCACAAAGAGAATACTGTAGAGTACTGTGTTACACTATGGCTGTGCTACACAAAGAGAATACTGTAGAGTACTGTGTTACACTATGGCTGTGCTACACAAAGAGAATACTGTAGAGTACTGTGTTACACTATGGCTGTGCTGCAGAAAGAGAATACTGTAGAGTACTGTGTTACACTATGGCTGTGCTGCACAAAGTGAATACTGTAGAGTACTCTGTTACACTATGGCTGTGCTGCTCAAAGAGAATACTGTAGAGTACTGTGTTACACTATGGCTGTGCTGCAGAAAGAGAATACTGTAGAGTACTGTGTTACACTATGGCTGTGCTGCACAAAGAGAATACTATAGAGTACTGTGTTACACTTTGGCTCTGCTTCACAAAGAGAATACTGTAGAGTACTGTGTTACACTATGGCTGTGCTGTACAAAGAGAAAACTGTAGAGTACTGTGTTACACTATGGCTGTGCTTCACAAAGAGAATACTGTAGAGTACTGTGTTACACTATGGCTGTGCCACACAAAGAGAATACTGTAGAGTACTGTTCTACACTATGGCTGTGATACACAAAGAGAATACTGTAGAGTACTGTGTTACACTATGGCTGTGCTGCACAAAGAGAATACTGTAGAGTGCTGTGTTACACTATGGCTGTGCTACACAAAGAGAATACTGTAGAGTACTGTGTTACACTATGGCTGTGCTACACAAAGAGAATACTGTAGAGTACTGTGTTACACTATGGCTGTGCTGCAGAAAGAGAATACTGTAGAGTACTGTGTTACACTATGGCTGTGCTGCACAAAGAGAATACTGTAGAGTACTGTGTTACACTATGGCTGTGCTACACAAAGAGAATAGTTTAGAGTACTGTGTTACACTATGGCTGTGCTACCCAAAGAGAATACTGTAGACCATGTGTTACACTATGGCTGTGCTACAGAAAGAGAATACTGAAGAGTACTGTGTTACACTATGGCTGTGCTGCACAAAGAGAATACTGTAGAGTACTGTGTTACACTATGGCTGTGCTACACAAAGAGAATACTGTAGAGTACTGTGTTACACTATGGCTGTGCTGCACAAAGAGAATACTGTAGAGTACTGTGTTACACTATGGCTGTGCTGCTCAAAGAGAATACTGTAGAGTACTGTGTTACACTATGGCTGTGCTGCACAAAGAGAATACTGTTGAGTACTGTGCTACACTATGGCTGTGCTGCACAAAGAGAATACTGTTGAGTACTGTGCTACACTATGGCTGTGCTGCACAAAGAGAATACTGTAGAGTACAGTGTTGCATTTTGGCTGTGCTGCACAAAGAGAATACTGTAGAGTACTGTGTTACACTTTGGCTGTGCTGCACAAAGAGAATACTGTAGAGTACTATGTTACACTATGGCTGTGCTGCACAAAGAGAATACTGTAGAGTACTGTGTTGCAGTTTGGCTGTGCTACACAAAGAGAATACTGTAGAGTACTGTGTTACACTTTGGCTGTGCTGCACAAAGAGAATACTGTAGAGTACTGTGTTACACTATGGCTGTGCTACACAAAGAGAATACTGTCGAGTGCTGTGTTACATTATGGCTGTGCTACACAAAGAGAATACTGTAGAGTACTGTGTTACATTATGGCTGTGCTGCACAAAGAGAATACTGTAGAGTACTGTGTTACACTTTGGCTGTGCTGCACAAAGAGAATACTGTAGAGTACTGTGTTACACTTTGGCTGTGCTGCGCAAAGAGAATACTGTAGAGTACTGTGCTGCACTATGGCTGTGCTACACAAAGAGAATACTGTAGAGTACTGTGTTACACTATGGCTGTGCTACACAAAGAGAATACTGTAGAGTACTGTGTTACACTATGGCTGTGCTACACAAAGAGAATACTGTAGAGTATTGTGTTACACGATGGCTGTGCTACACAAAGAGAATACTGTAGAGTACTGTGTTACACTTTGGCTGTGCTTCACAAAGAGAATACTGTAGAGTACTGTGTTACACTATGGCTGTGCTGCAGAAAGAGAATACTGTAGAGTACTGTGTTACACTATGGCTGTGCTGCACAAAGAGAATACTATAGAGTACTGTGTTACACTTCGACTGTGCTTCACAAAGAGAATACTGTAGAGTACTGTGTTACACTATGGCTGTGCTGTACAAAGAGAAAACTGTAGAGTACTGTGTTACACTATGGCTGTGCTGCACAAAGGGAATACTGTAGAGTACTGTGTTACACTATGGCTGTGCTACACAAAGAGAATACTGTAGAGTACTGTGTTACACTATGGCTGTGCTACACAAAGGAATGCTAAAGAGTACTGTGCTACACTATGGCTGTGCTACACAAAGAGAATACTGTAGAGTACTGTGCTACACTATGGCTGTGCTTCACAAAGAGAATACTGTAGAGTACTGTGTTACACTATGGCTGTGCCACACAAAGAGAATACTGTAGAGTACTGTGTTACACTATGGCTTTGCTGCACAAAGAGAATACTGTAGAGTACTGTGTTATACTATGGCTGTGCTGCACAAAGAGCATACTGTTGAGTACTGTGCTACACTATGGCTGTGCTGCACAAAGAGAATACTGTAGAGTACTGTGCTACACTATGGCTGTGCTGCACAAAGAGAATACTGTAGAGCACTGTGTTACATTTTGGCTGTGCTGCACAAAGAAAATACTGTTGAGTACTGTGTTACACTTTGGCTGTGCTGCACAAAGAGAATACTGTAGAGTACTATGTTACACTATGGCTGTGCTGCACAAAGAGAATACTGTAGAGTACTGTGCTACACTTTGGCTGTGCTACACAAAGAGAATACTGTAGAGTACTGTGTTACACTTTGGCTGTGCTGCACAAAGAGAATACTGTAGAGTACTGTGTTACACTATGGCTGTGCTACACAAAGTGAATACTGTAGAGTGCTGTGTTACACTATGGCTGTGCTACACAAAGAGAATACTGTAGAGTACTGTGTTACATTATGGCTGTGCTGCACAAAGAGAATACTGTTGAGTACGGTGTTACACTTTGGCTGTGCTGCACAAAAAGAATACTGTAGAGTACTGTGTTACACTTTGGCTGTGCTGCACAAAGAGAATACTGTAGAGTACTGTGCTGCACTATGGCTTTGCTACACAAAGAGAATACTGTAGAGTACTGTGTTACTCTATGGCTGTGCTACACAAAGAGAATACTGTAGAGTACTCTGTTACACTATGGCTGTGCTGCACAAAGAGAATACTGTAGAGTACTGTGTTACACTATGGCTGTGCTACACAAAGAGAATACTGTAGAGTACTGTGTTACACTATGGCTGTGCTACACAAAGAGAATACTGTAGAGTACTGTGTTACACTATGGCTGTGCTGTACAAAGAGAAAACTGTAGAGTACTGTGTTACACTATGGCTGTGCTTCACAAAGAGAATACTGTAGAGTACTGTGTTACACTATGGCTGTGCCACACAAAGAGAATACTGTAGAGTACTGTGTTACACTATGGCTGTGATACACAAAGTGAATACTGTAGAGTACTGTGTTACACTATGGCTGTGCTGCACAAAGAGAATACTGTAGAGTACTTTGTTACACTATGGCTGTGCTACACAAAGAGAATACTGTAGAGTACTGTGTTACACTATGGCTGTGCTACACAAAGAGAATACTGTAGAGTACTGTGTTACACTATGGCTGTGCTGCAGAAAGAGAATACTGTAGAGTACTGTGTTACACTATGGCTGTGCTGCACAAAGAGAATACTGTAGAGTACTGTGTTACACTATGGCTGTGCTGCTCAAAGAGAATACTGTAGTGTACTGTGTTACACTATGGCTGTGCTGCAGAAAGAGAATACTGTAGAGTACTGTGTTACACTTTGGCTGTGCTGCACAAAGAGAATACTATAGAGTACTGTGTTACACTTTGGCTGTGCTTCACAAAGAGAATACTGTAGAGTACTGTGTTACACTATGGCTGTGCTGTACACAGAGAAAACTGTAGAGTACTGTGTTACACTATGGCTGTGCTGCACAAAGAGAATACTGTAGAGTACTGTGTTACACTATGGCTGTGCTACCCAAAGAGAATACTGTAGAGTACTGCGTTACACTATGGCTGTGCTACACAAAGAGAATGCTGAAGAGTACTGTGTTACACTATGGCTGTGCCACACAAAAAGAATACTGTAGAGTACTGTGTTACACTATGGCTGTGCTACACAAAGAGAATACTGTAGAGTACTGTGCTACACTATGGCTGTGCCACACAAAGAGAATACTGTAGAGTACTGTGTTACACTATGGCTGTGCTACACAAAGAGAATACTGTAGAGTACTGTGCTATACTATGGCTGTGCTTCACAAAGATAATACTGTAGAGTACTGTGTTACACTATGGCTGTGCCACACAAAGAGAATACTGTAGAGTACTGTGTTACACTATGGCTGTGCTGCACAAAGAGAATACTGTAGAGTACTGTGTTATACTATGGCTGTGCTGCACAAAGAGAATACTGTAGAGTACTGTGTTACACTATGGCTGTGCTGCACAAAGAGAATACTGTAGAGTACTGTGTTACACTATGGCTGTGCTACACAAAGAGAATACTGTAGACACTTGTTACTTGTTACACTTTGGCTGTGTAGCACAGAACACGGTGCTTCTGGATCATGCTCAACAATGGCTTCCTTTTTGCATGATGGAGTTTTAAGTGGCATCTGTGGATGGCACAGCGGAGTGTGTTTACAGACAGTGGTTTCTTGAAGTAGTCCTGGGCCCATTTCGTAATGTCAATGACAGAATCATGCCGGTGAGTGATGCAGTGGCGCCTGAGGGCCCGAAGATCACAGGCATCCAGTAAAGGTCTTCTTGGAATCTTTTGATGATTTTATGCACTGCCGATGATGAGACCTTCAAAATCTTTGCAATTTGACGTTGAGGAACATTCTTTTTAAAGTATTCCACATTTTTTTACACCAGCCTTAACAGGTTGGAGAGCCTCTGGCCATCTTTACTTCTGAGAGACTCAGCCTTTCTAAGACATCCCTTTTATAGCCAATCATGTTACACACCTAATGCCAGTTCACTTAATTACTTGCTAAATGTTCTTTCAGCTGATTTTCTTGCATATTAATAGTTTTTTCAGCCCTTTTTTGCCCGTGTCCCAACTTTTTTGTGACATGTTGCTGCCAGATTATTAATTAAAAATAAGCCCATTTTTTGGATAGAAATGTAAAATGTCTGGGTTTCAACATTTGAAATGTTTTCTATGTTCTAAGTTACACTTTGTCCCAACTATTTCAGAATGTGTATACATCTGCTGAATGGAGTGTGAGGTTATCACTGAGTGAATAGAGTCTTTCTGCGGTGTGTACATGATGGTGTCGGTATGGTCAGTTCACACCTGGGTGCTGTATGGAAGATGAGGTGATGAGTGGATGGAGTTTGTCTCTGGTGAGTTTACATGTTGGTTTCGGTTTGACATGTTTATGTATGGATGCTGTATGGAAGGTGAGATGAGTATTTATATTGATCAGCAGATGGAGTCTCTCTGCTGTGTATCTATGATGAATAGAGGTTTTGTGTGTATATATGTGCTGTATGGAGCGTGAGGTTGTGAATGGGCAGATGGGGGGTCTCTGGCGTGTTGTGGAATGCGGGGTGAGTCAGGGACCTGAGGGCAGTGTAGGTCCCCATGAAGCACAGAGAAGGGCCATAAAGACTGAGCACTTGGGCGGAGGGGGGTATCTGCTCATGTGATTCAGGTTAAACGCACATTCTGTAGAGAATTGATGTGCTGCTCTAAGAGATCCAGAGAGACGCGTCTCTTTGGAATGATCTGCCAGGTTCGAAAAGCGACTGGCACAGAGATGCCAACAATTCATTGCCAGAAGGAAGTGTGTGGAGTGTGATAGCTTTTTCATGCATGTGTGTGCATGTACAGTCTGTTCCTATGAATTTCTGTACATGTGTATGAACAGTATGTATGCATGCATATATATGTATGTATGTCCCTGCACACTATGCATATGTTTGTGTGTGTGTGCGTGTGTGTGTGTGTGTGTGTGTGTGAGAGAGAGAGAGAGAGAGTGTTTATATGTATGTATGAATTATGTGTGACTGTATCAGGCTCATACAAATATACCAAATATTTGTGAATACACCAAAACTGTTATGGCTCTCTCTCCAATGAGTTGACCACCTCCTCATGTGATGTGTATAAAACTGTTTAAAATCTTTCAAAGATTAAACTTACAGCTCAGTAAAGTGATTAATTTCAGGGCCATTTTGTCTATCTATGAAGAATTTGGAATGTTTGTAAACAATGAGTAAAAGTGGTGATTGGATAATGCTCCTGTCCAGCGGCACAGCTGAACACAAGCCCTTCCTCTCAATGTGGGATTAATTGCTGATTATTCCTGATTGATTAATATTCCTGTAAAAAAAAACCTGCGTGAGGGCAGGAAGAGGTTGCAGTGTTGAAAAATTCCTGATTGATTCGTATTCCTGTAAAAAGACCTGTGTAAGGGCAGGAGGAGGTGTAGTGTTGATTTATTCCTGATTGATTATTATTCTTGTAAAAAGACCTGTTTTAGGGCAGGAGGAGGTGCAGCGTTGAATTATTCCTGACTGATTATTGTTCTTGTAAGAATACCTGTGTAAGAGCAGGAAGAGGTAGAGTGTTGAATTATTCCTGATTGATAACTATTCCTGTAAAAAGACCTGTGTGAGGGCAGGAAGAGGTGCAGTGTTGAATTATTCCTGATTGATTATTATTCCTATAAAAAGACCTGTATCAGTGCAGGAAAAGGTTGCATTGTTGAATTATTCCTGAATGATTATTATTCCAGATAGAATACAGGCGTAAGGGCAGGAAGAGGTGCAGTGTTGAATTATTCCTGATTGATTATTACTCCTGTAAAAAGACCTTTGTAAGGGCAAGAAGAGGTTGCAGTGTTGAATAATTCCTGATTAATTATAATTCCTGTTAAATGACATGCGTAAGGGCAGGAAGAGGTTGCAGTGTTGAATTATTTCCGATTGATAATTATTCCTGTAAAAAGACCTGTGTTAGGGCAGGAGGAGGTGCAGAATTGAAATATTCCTGATTGATTATTATTCCTGTAAAAATACCTGTGTAAGGGCAGGAAGAGGTGCAGTGTTGAATAATTCCTGATTGATTATTATTCCTGTAAAAAGACCTGTGTAAAGGCAGGAAGAGGTGCAGTGTTGATTTATTCCAAATTTATTATGATTCCTGTGAAAAGACCTGTGTAAAAGCAGAAAGAGGTATAGTGTTGAATTAGTCCCGATTGATTATTATTCCTGTGAAAAGACCTGTGTTAGGGCAGGAGGAGGTACAGTGTTGAATTATCCCTGATTGATTATTATTCCTGTAAAAAAAGACCTGTGTAAAGGCGGGAAGAGGTTGCAGTGTTGAATTATTCCTGATTGATAATTATTCCTGTTAAATGACCTGCGTAAGGGCAGGAAAAGGTTGCAGTGTTGAATTATTCCTGATTGATTATTGTTCCTGTAAAAAGGCCTGTGTAAAAGCAGAAAGAGGTACAGTGTTGAATTATTCCCGATTGATTATTATTCCTGTGAAAAGACCTGTGTTAGGGCAGGAGGAGGTACAGTGTTGAATTATTCCTGATTGATTATTACTCCAGTAAAAAGACCTGTGTAAAGGCAGGAAGAGGTTGCAGTGTTGAATAATTCCTGATTGATTATTATTCCTGTATAAAGACCTGTTTCACGACAGGAGGAGGGGCAGTGTTGAATTATTCCTCATTGATTATTATTCTTGTAAAAAGACCTGTTTTAGGGCAGGAGGATGTGCAGTGTCGAATTATTCCTGATTGATTATTAACTTGTAAGAATACCTGTGTAGAGACAGGAAGAGGTACAGTGTTGGATTATACCTGATTGATTATGATTCCTGTAAAAAGACCTTTTTAAGGGCAGGAAGAGGTGCAGTGTTGAATTATTCCTGATTGATCATTATTCCTGTAAAAAGACCTGTGTTCGGGCAGGAAGAGGTGCAGTGTTGAATTACTCCTGATTGATCATTATTTCTGTAAAAAGGCCAGTGTAAGGGCAGGAAGTGGTGCAGTGTTGAATTATTCCTCATTGATTATTTTTCCTGTAAAAAGACCTGTGTAAGGGCAGGAAGAGGTGCAGTGTTGAATTATTCCTGATTGATTATTATTCCTATAAAAAGACCTGTATCAGTGCAGGAAAAGGTTGCATTGTTGAATTATTCCTGAATGATTATTATTCTAGATAGAATACAGGCGTAAGGGCAGGAAGAGGTGCAGTGTTGAATTATTCCTGATTGATTATTACTCCTGTAAAAAGACCTTTGTAAGGGCAAGAAGAGGTTGCAGTGTTGAATAATTCCTGATTAATTATTATTCCTGTTAAATGACCTGCGTGAGGGCAGGAAGAGGTTGCAGTGTTGAATAATTCCTGATTAATTATCATTCCTGTTAAATGACCTGCGTAAGGGGAGGAAGAGGTTGCGGTGTTGAATTATTCCTGATTTATTATTATTCCAGTTAAAAGGCCTGTGTAAGAGCAGGATGAGGTACCATGTTGAATTATTTCCGATTGATAATTATTCCTGTAAAAAGACCTGTGTTAGGGCAGGAGGAGGTGCAGTATTGAAATATTCCTGATGGATTATTATTCCTGTAAAATACCTGTGTAAGGGCAGGAAGAGGTGCAGTGTTGAATTATTCCTGATTGATTATTATTCCTGTAAAAAGACCTGTGTAAAGGCAGGAAGAGGTGCAGTGTTGATTTATTCCAAATTTATTATGATTCCTGTGAAAAGACCTGTGTAAAAGCAGAAAGAGGTACAGTGTTGAATTAGTCCTGATTGATTATTATTCCTGTGAAAAGACCTGTGTTAGGGCAGGAGGAGGTACAGTGTTGAATTATTCCTGATTGATTATTACTCCTGTAAAAAAAGACCTGTGTAAAGGCGGGAAGAGGTTGCAGTGTTGAATCATTCCTGATTGATTATTATTCCTGTTAAATGACCTGCGTAAGAGTAGGAAGAGGTTGCAGTGTTGAATTATTCCTGATTGATTATTATTCCTGTAAAAAGGCCTGTGTAAAAGCAAGAGAGGTACAGTGTTGAATTATTCCCGATTGATTATTATTCCTGTGAAAAGACCTGTGTTAGGGCAGGAGGAGGTTGCAGTGTTGAATAATTCCTGATTGATTATTATTCCTGTAAAAAGACCTGTTTCACGACAGGAGGAGGGGCAGTGTTGAATTATTCCTGATCGATTATTATTCCTGTAAAAAGGCCTGTGTAAGGGCAGGAGGAGGTGCAGTGTTGAATTGTTCCCGATTGATTATTATTCCTGTAAAAAGGCCTGTGCAAGGGCAGGAAGAGGTTGCAGTGTTGAATTATTCCTGATTGATAATTATTCCTGTAAAAGACCTGTCTAAGGGAAAGAAGAGGTTGCAGTGTTGATTTATTCCAAACTGATTATTATTCCTGTTAAAGGCCCGTGTAAGGGCAGGAAGTGGTGCAGTGTTGATTTATTCCTGATTGATTATTATTCCAGTAAAAAGACCTGTGTTTGGACAGGAGGAGGTGCAGTGTTGAATTATTCCTTATTGATTATTATTCCTGTAAGAATACCTGTGTAAGGACAGGGAGAGGTACAGTGTTGGATTATTCCTGATTGATTATTATTCCAGAAAGAATACTGGCTTTAGGGCAGGAAGAGGTATAGTGTTTGATTATTCCTGATTGATTATTATTCCAGAAAGAATACTGGCGTAAGGGCAGAAAGAGGTTGCAATGTTGAATTATTCCTGATCAATTATGATTCCTGTGAAAAGACCTGTGTTAGGGGAGGAGGAGATACAGTGTTGAATTATTCCTGATTGATTATTACTCCTGTTAAAAGACCTGTGTTAGGACAGGAGGAGGTGCAGTGTTGAATTATTCCTGATTGATTATTATTCTTGTAAAAAGACCTGTTTTAGGGCAGGAGGATGTGCAGTGTTGAATTATTCCTGATTGATAATTACTCCTGTAAAAAGACCTGCGTAAAGGCAGGAGGAGGTGCAGTATTGAATTATTCCTGATTGATTATTATTCCTGTAAAAAGACCTGTGTTAAGGCAGGAGGAGGTTTAGTATTGAATTATTCCTGATTGATTATTATTCCTGTAAAAAGACCTGTGTTAGGGCAGGAAGAGGTTGCAGTGTTGAATTATTCCTGATTGATTATTATTCTTGTAAAAGACCTGTCTAAGGGCAGGAAGTGGTGCAGTGTTGATTTATTCAAATCTGATTATTATTCCTGTAAAAGACCTGTGTAAGAGCAGGAAGTGTGCAGTGTTGATTTATTCCAAATTGATAATTATTCCTTTAAAAAGACCTGTGTAAGGGCAGGAAGTGGTGCAGTGTTGATTTATTCCTGATTGATTATTATTCCTGTAAAAAGACCTGTATTAGGACAGGAGGAGATGCAGTGTTGAATTATTCCTCATTGATTATTATTCTTGTAAAAAGACCTGTTTTAGGGCAGGAGGATGTGCAGTGTCGAATTATTCCTGATTGATTATTAACTTGTAAGAATACCTGTGTAAAGACAGGAAGAGGTACAGTGTTGGATTATACCTGATTGATTATGATTCCTGTAAAAAGACCTCTTTAAGGGCAGGAAGAGGTGCAGTGTTGAATTATTCCTGATCGATCATTATTCCTGTAAAAAGACCTGTGTTCGGGCAGGAAGAGGTGCAGTGTTGAATTACTCCTGATTGATCATTATTTCTGTAAAAAGGCCAGTGTAAGGGCAGGAAGTGGTGCAGTGTTGAATTATTCCTCATTGATTATTTTTCCTGTAAAAAGACCTGTTTTAGGGCAGGAGGATGTGCAGTGTTGAATTATTCCTGATTGATTATTATTCCAGAAAGAATACTGGCGTAAGGGCAGGAAGAGGTTGCAATGTTGAATTATTCCCGATTGATTATGAGTCCTGTGAAAAGACCTGTGTTTGGGGAGGAGGAGGTACAGTGTTGTATTATTCCTGATTGCTTATTACTCCTGTAAAAAGACCTGTGTTAGGGCAGGAAGAGGTGCAGTGTTGAGTTATTCCAAATTGTTTATGATTCCTGTGAAAAGACCTGTGTAAGGGCAGGAGGAGGTACAGTGTTGAATTATTCCTGATTGATTATTACTCCTGTCAAAGACCTGTCTAAGGGAACGAAGAGGTTGCGGTGTTGATTTATTCGAAACTGATTATTATTCCTGTTAAAGGCCCGTGTAAAGGCAGGAAGTGGTGAAGTGTTGATTTATTCCTGATTGATTATTACTCATGTTAAAAGACCTGTGTTAGGACAGGAGGAGGTGCAGTGTTGAATAATTCCTGATTGATTATTATTCTTGTAAAAAGACCTGTTTTAGGGCAGGAGGATGTGCAGTGTTGAATTATTCCTGATTGATTATTACTCCTGTAAAAAGACCTGTGTAAAGGCAGGAAGAGGTTGCAGTGTTGAATAATTCCTGATTGATTATGATTTTTGTGAAAAGACCTGTGTAAAAGCAGAAAGAGATACAGTGTTGAATTAGTCCCGATTGATTATTATTCCTGTGAAAAGACCTGTGTTCGGGCAGGAGGAGGTACAGTGTTGAATTATTCCTGATTGATTATTACTCCTGTAAAAAAAGACCTGTGTAAAGGCGGGAAGAGGTTGCAGTGTTGAATAATTCCTGATTGATTATTATTCCTGTTAAATGACCTGCGTAAGGGCAGGAAGAGGTTGCAGTGTTGAATTATTCCTGATTGATTATTATTCCTGTAAAAAGGCCTGTGTAAAAGCAGAAAGAGGTACAGTGTTGAATTATTCCCGATTGATTATTATTCCTGTGAAAAGACCTGTGTTCGGGCAGGAGGAGGTACAGTGTTGAATTATTCCTGATTGATTATTACTCCAGTGAAAAGACCTGTGAAAGGCAGGAAGAGGTTGCAGTGTTGAATAATTCCTGATTGATTATTATTCCTGTAAAAAGACCTGTTTCACGACAGGAGGAGGGGCATTGTTGAATTATTCCTGGTCGATTATTATCCCTGTAAAAAGGCCTGTGTAAGGGCAGGAGGAGGTGCAGTGTTGAATTGTTCCCGATTGATTATTATTCCTGTAAAAAGGCCTGTGCAAGGGCAGGAAGAGGTTGCAGTGTTGAATTATTCCTGATTGATAATTATTCCTGTAAAAGACCTGTCTAAGGGAAAGAAGAGGTTGCAGTGTTGATTTATTCCAAACTGATTATTATTCCTGTTAAAGGCCCGTGTAAGGGCAGGAAGTGGTGCAGTGTTGATTTATTCCTGATTGATTATTATTCCATTAAAAAGACCTGTGTTTGGACAGGAGGAGGTGCAGTGTTGAATTATTCCTTATTGATTATTATTCCTGTAAAAGACCTGTCTAAAGGAAGGAAGAGGTTGCAGTGTTGATTTACTCCAAACTGATTATTATTTTTGTAAAAGGCCCGTGTAAGGGCAGGAAGTGGTGCAGTGTTGATTTATTCCTGATTGATTATTATTCTTGTAAAAAGACCTGTTTTAGGGCAGAAGGATGTGCAGTGTTGAATTATTCCTGATTGATTAATATTCTTGTAAGAATACCTGTGTAAGGACAGGGAGAGGTACAGTGTTGGATTATTCCTGATTGATTATTATTCCAGAAAGAATACTGGCGTAAGGGCAGAAAGAGGTTGCAATGTTGAATTATTCCTGATCAATTATGATTCCTGTGAAAAGACCTGTGTTAGGGGAGGAGGAGATACAGTGTTGAATTATTCCTGATTGATTATTACTCCTGTTAAAAGACCTGTGTTAGGACAGGAGGAGGTGCAGTGTTGAATTATTCCTGATTGATTATTATTCTTGTAAAAAGACCTGTTTTAGGGCAGGAGGATGTGCAGTGTTGAATTATTCCTGATTGATAATTACTTCTGTAAAAAGACCTGCGTAAAGGCAGGAGGAGGTGCAGTATTGAATTATTCCTGATTGATTATTATTCCTGTAAAATGACATGTGTTAAGGCAGGAGGAGGTGCAGTATTGAATTATTCCTGATTGATTATTATTCCTGTAAAAAGACCTGTGTTTGGGCAGGAAGAGGTTGCAGTGTTGAATTATTCCTGATTGATTATTATTCCTGTAAAAGACCTGTCTAAGGGCAGGAAGTGGTGCAGTGTTGATTTATTCAAATCTGATTATTATTCCTGTAAAAGACCTGTGTAAGAGCAGGAAGTGTGCAGTGTTGATTTATTCCAAATTGATAATTATTCCTTTAAAGACCTGTGTAAGGGCAGGAGGATGTGCAGTGTCGATTTATTCCTGATTGATTATTATTCCTGTAAGAATACCTGTGTAAAGACAGGAAGAGGTACAGTGTTGGATTATACCTGATTGATTATGATTTCTGTAACAAGACCTTTTTAAGGGCAGGAAGAGGTGCAGTGTTGAATTATTCCTGATTGATCATTATTCCTGTAAAAAGACCTGTGTTCGGGCAGGAAGAGGTGCAGTGTTGGATTATACCTGATTGATTATTATTCCTGTAAAAAGACCTTTTTAAGGGCAGGAAGAGGTGCAGTGTTGAATTATTCCTGATTGATCATTATTCCTGTGAAAAGACCTGTGTTCGGGCAGGAGGAGGTGCATTGTTGAATTATTCCTGATTGATTATTTTTCCTGTAAAAAGACCTGTGTAAGGGCAGGAAGTGGTGCAGTGTTGAATTATTCTTGATTGATTATTATGCCTGTAAAAAGACCTTTTTAAGTGCAGGAAGAGGTGCAGTGTTGAATCATTCCTGATTGATTGTTATTCCTGTAAAAAGACCTGTGTTTGGGCAGGAAGTGGTGCAGTGTTGAATTATTTTTGATTGATCATTATTCTTGTAAAAAGACCTGTTTTCGGGCAGGAAGAGGTGCAGTGTTGAGTTATTCCTGACTGATCATTATTCCTGTAAAAAGACCTGTGTTAGGGCAGGAAGAGGTTGCAGTGTTGAATTATTCCTGATTGATTATTATACCTGAAAAAAGACCTGTGTTTGGGCAGAAAGAGGTGTAGTGTTGAATTATTCCTGATTGATCATTATTCCTGTAAAAAGACCTGTGTAAGGGCAGGAAGTGGTGCAGTGTTGAATTATTCCTGATTGACCATTATTCCTGTAAGAAGACCCGTGTTAGGCAGGAAGTGGTGCAGTGTTGGTTTCCTCTGCTTTTTTTCTGCAAAAGCTTTTTTTAAGGCTTGTCATCATAGTTCCTGCTGGTGAAGAATGCTGCAGTTAACCTTTGACCTTTCAACCCCTGGGCCTCTTACTGAGAAGGGGCCCTTAATGTTCTTCACTGACAGGTTTTTAAAAGGAGGTGCGCTGTGGCGACTGAATGAGGAGGTTGGGTTAAATCCTAAAGAGTTTTTAACAGTTATACATCTGCCACCTTCAGCCTATCTCCGTTATTCTCTCAGGAGCAATTTTTTGAACCACTGAAATGTAAATAATTACATTATTTATGGTAATCCTTTGAAAACATCAGAAATTAAACCTGCCCAACACATCACTGGTAAGAAATAAAACTTGCAAGCAAGTCACAAAATATAGAGCATTCATCCACAGTTTATGTAAGCAATGTGTGGGATTTACGTGTGTATGTTTGAGTGTGTGTGTGTGTGTGTTTCTGCGCATGTGTGGGTGTAATGCCTGTGTGTGATACATTAGTCTGAGTGAATGTGCGTGTGTTTGGGCGTACGTTTGTGTGTTTGTTTGAGTGAGTGTGCACATGTTTGGGCGTTCGTGTGTTTGTGTGTGTTTGTTCGAGTGAGTGTGCACATGTTTAGGCGTACCCGTGTTTGAGTGAGTGCGCACATGTTTGGGCGTTCCTGTGTTTGTTTGAGTGAGTGTGCACATGTTTGGGCATTCCTGTGTTTGTTTGAGTGAGTGTGCACATGTTTGGGCGTTCGTGTGTTTCTGTGCCTCGCAGGATGTATATGGAAGTGTGAATGCGATAGAGTGTGCTTTGTGTCTGAGTGAGTCTGAACGATGGTGTGTGCATGCAAGAAAGTGTGTTAGTGTATGTTATGAGTGAGAGAGTATGTGCATGTGTTTGTGTGCGTTTGCATGCCTGGGAGCAAATGATTGTGTTTGTGTGTGTGTGTGTGTGTGTGTGTGTACATGTTTCCGTGAAAGTGTGTGGCTGTGTGTGCATGTGTGTGCGATTGCAGTCCTGCTGTCTCAGTGTTAACCTGACACTGCAGGAGTAATTATCACACAGAGCAGCAGATGGAGAGGCCATGCTCACGGACCTGTGGCCCTGCAAACAGATTTAAACACAGCTACCTGTTCCACCTAACCCAGGAGAGAGAGAGAAAGAGAGAGAGAGAGAGAGAGAAAACATTCCTTTGTATAGCAGTATATTACTGCAGCAGCAGTGCAAACAGAAAAAAGAGAAACACTGACTGCTTAAGTATGCCAGCTTCAAACAAACTCACCAATTATTGTCGAACTGGCCACAAATTTCCCAGAATTAAGAACAAAGAAATAGCCGACACCCAAAAACACATACTCAAACTCTCTTTTGCTCTCTCTCACACACGTGCACACACACACACATGCACACATGCACATACACACACACACACACACACATATACCCAGAAATGCGCAAATACTTGCACACACAGAAGCCAACAGCATGCACATATACATTACATGAAGCATTTTTTAATATGCTTTGTTCAAAAGGATTTGCAGATCACATATCATTAAAAAGAGAGAGAGAGAAGTAAAGAGACAGAGGAGGGTAAGGAAGAGAATCAGAGAAAGGTTGGAGGCAGGGAGGGAGAGAAAGAGAGAGAGAATGATATAAATGTAGCAGAGAGCTCCTCTTATTAGTGTTGTTGGTTTGTGCTGAATCCTTTTTGTGCCTCCTTAAGTATTCATAGCATAATTACTGTCGCTGCAGCAGCTTGTTTCAGAATGTTCCTCTGATTGAACAAGGCTCACTTACACATGGGTGAGGGCTTCACTCATTTACAAGGAACCTGGGACAGACTGATTAGCAAAAACATCAACTACAACAACAAAAACTATTGCATAACCTCTGCAAGATAAACTACAGTTGCAATACCACACAACTACGGCAACAGAACTCCAAAAATAATAATTACTGCTACCCACAGAAATACTATCACCCAGAACAATAATGACGACCACACAACCACTGCAACAACATGAACTACAACTATAATGAGTCTCACAAAAACACTGCAACAACATAAACTGCAATAACAATAAATACCACACAACTGCTGCAACAATTAAACTACCGCAACAATAACTACTACACAACTGATGCAAAAACACAAACTACAGCAACAATAACTACCACATAAACACTGCAACAACAAAAACTACATTAATAACAGGTCCCACACAACGGCTTCAACAACAGAAACTACAATACCAATAGCTCCCACACAACGGCTGCAACAGCATGCACCATAATAACTACCACAAAATTGATGCAAAAACATAAACTACAACGACAATAACTACGACATAAAAACTGCAACAACATAAACTACAATAAAAATAACTGTCACACAACAGCTGCAACAAAAACAATAACTACAACAATAATAACCACCACATAACTACTGCAGCACTAACTCGATAATAACCAGAATACTACAACAATAACATCACCTACAACAATCAGAACTCCCACATAAACTGTAACAAGATAAACTACAATAAAAATAACTACCACACAATCACTGCAAACACATGAAGAACAATAACAATTACGATCACACAGTTGCTGCAACAATATAAACTACAATAGTAACGACCAAACAAGCACTGACGCAGCATAAAGTACAGCAACAATAACTGCCTCACAACCACTGCAACAACATAGACTACAGTAACATTAGCTCAACACAATCACTGCTGCAACAGCAAACACAGCAACAGTAACTACCGTAATCACTACAGTAGTAAATACAATAACAATCGTTTACATACTGTCTCTAGTGACTGCACAACAACACTAACACAACTACTACTACTAACTACTAACTACTGCCACAACTGTGACTGCAAGAAAATACCTACCACACAACTACTGCTACAACAGTGACTACACAACAATACCTACCACACAACTACTGCTACAACAGTGACTGCACAACAATACCTACCACACAACTACTGCTAAAACAGTGACTGCACAGCAATACCTACCACATAACTACTGCCACAACAGTGACTGCACAACAATACCTACCACACAACTACTGCTACAACAGTGACTGCACAACAATACCTACCACACAACTACTGCCACAACATTAACTACGCAACAATACCTACCACACAACTACTGACACAACAGTGACTGTACAACAATATCTACCACACTACTGCCACAACAGTGACTGCACAACAATACCTACCACACAACTACTGACAAAATAGTAACTGCACAACAATACCTACCACACAACTACTGCCACAACAGTGACTGCACAACAATACCTACCGCAGAACTACTGACACAACAGAAACTGCACAACAATACCTACCACACAACTACTGCTATAACAGTGACTGTACAACAATACCTACCACACAACTACTGACACAACAGTGACTGTACAGCAATACCTACCACACAACTACTGCCACAACAGTGACTGCACAACAATACCTACCACACAACTACTGCCATAACAGTGTCTGAACAACAATACCTACCACACAACTACTGCTACAACAGTGACTGTACAACAATACCTACCACACAACTACTGAAAAAACAGTGACTGTATAGCAATACCTACCACACAACTACTACCACAACAGTGACTGCACAACAATACCGACCACACAACTACTACCACAACAGTGACTGCACAACAATACCTACCACACAACTACTGCTACAACAGTGACTGTATAACAATACCTACCACACAACTACTGACACAAAAGTGACTGTACGGCAATCCCTACCACACAACTACTGCCACACCAGTGACTGCACAGCAATACTTACCACACAACTACTGCCACAACAGTGACTGCACAACAATACCTATCACACAACTACTGCCACAACAGTGACTGCACAACAATACCTACCACACAACTACTGCCACAACAGTGACTACACAACACTACCTACCACAGAACTACTGCTACAACAGTGACTGCACAAAAATACCTACCACACAACTACTGCTACAACAGTGACTGCACAATACCGACCACAAAACTACTGCCACAACAGTGACTGCACAACAATACCTACCACACAACTACTGACACAACAGAAACTGCACACCAATACCTACCACACAACTACTGCGAAAAGAGTGACTGCATAAAAATACCTACCACACAACTACTGCTACAACAGTGACTGCACAAGACTACCTACCACACAACTACTGCCACAACGATGACTGCACAACAATACCTACCACACAACTACTACCACAACAGTGACTGCACAACAATACCTACCACACAACTACTGACACAACAGTGACCGTACAACAAGACCAACCACACAACTACGACCACAACAGTGACTGCAAAAGAATACCTACCACACAACTACTGCCACAACAGTGACTGCACAACAATACTTACCACACAACTACTGCTACAACAGTGACTGCACAACAATACCTACCACACAACTACTGACACAACAGTGACTGTACAGCAATGCCTACCACACAACTACTGCTACAACAGTGACTGCACAACAATACCTAACGCACAACTACTGACACAACAGTGACTGTACAGCAATACCTACCACACATCTACTACCAGAACAGTGACTGCCCAACAATACCTACCACACAACTACTGCCACAACAGTGACTGCACATCAATACCTACCACACAACTACTGACACAACAGTGACTGTAAAGCAATACCTACCACACAACTACTGCCACAACAGTCACTGCCCAACAATACCTACCGCGCAACTACTGACACAACAATGACTGTACAGCAATACCTACCACACATCTACTACCACAACAGTGACTGCACAACAATACCTACCACACAACTTCTGCTAAAACAGTGACTGCACAACAATACTTACCACACAACTACTGCCACAACAGTGACTGCACATCAATACCTACCACACAACTACTGACACAACAGTGACTACACAACAATACCTACCACACAACTACTGCCACAACAGTGACTGCACAACAATACCTACCACACAACTACTGCTACAACAGTGACTGCACAATACCGACCACAAAACTACTGCCACAACAGTGACTGCACAACAATACCTACCACACAACTACTGACACAACAGAAACTGCACAGCAATACTTACCACACAACTACTGCTACATCAGTGAGTGCACAACAATACCTATCACACAACTACTTCCACAACAGTGACTGCACAACAATACCTACCACACAACTACTGCCACAACAGTGACTACACAACACTACCTACCACAGAACTACTGCTACAACAGTGACTGCACAAAAATACCTACCACACAACTACTGCTACAACAGTGACTGCACAATACCGACCACAAAACTACTGCCACAACAGTGACTGCACAACAATACCTACCACCCAACTACTCACACAACAGAAACTGCACACCAATACCTACCACACAACTACTGCGAAAAGAGTGACTGCATAAAAATACCTACCACACAACTACTGCTACAACAGTGACTGCACAAGACTACCTACCACACAACTACTGCCACAACGATGACTGCACAACAATACCTACCACACAACTACGACCACAACAGTGACTGCAAAAGAATACCTACCACACAACTACTGCCACAACAGTGACTGCACAACAATACTTACCACACAACTACTGCTACAACAGTGACTGCACAACAATACCTACCACACAACTACTGACACAACAGTGACTGTACAGCAATGCCTACCACACAACTACTGCTACAACAGTGACTGCACAACAATACCTAACGCACAACTACTGACACAACAGTGACTGTACAGCAATACCTACCACACATCTACTACCAGAACAGTGACTGCCCAACAATACCTACCACACAACTACTGCCACAACAGTGACTGCACATCAATACCTACCACACAACTACTGACACAACAGTGACTGTACAGCAATACCTACCACACAACTACTGCCACAACAGTCACTGCCCAACAATACCTACCGCACAACTACTGACACAACAATGACTGTACAGCAATACCTACCACACATCTACTACCACAACAGTGACTGCACAACAATACCTACCACACAACTTCTGCTAAAACAGTGACTGCACAACAATACTTACCACACAACTACTGCCACAACAGTGACTGCACATCAATACCTACCACACAACTACTGACACAACAGTGACTGCACAACAATACCTATTTGTTATGGCCCCAATTTGTTATTACAATCTACAACACAACAGCAACAGCAACAGCAAGGGATGACAGACACAATTTTAAAACTCAAACACATTTAATTAAACACAATAACAACTAACTAACCTAAAGACCAAGATTGAATTATGTACAAAACATAAATATTTACAATCCCTTTTCGTGGGGGTGGCTTGGTGATGTCCTGGATGATGAAAATGCTCAAACACAGGCAAAGAAATCCACAAAAGAAACGTCACAGGTCTTGAACAGAATGGCAGGTCTGGTCATCTTCTTGCAATTTCTCCTACTACTTTACTGTCTCAATTCTTTTCCTTATATACTCTTTTGCAGACCCCACCCACATTTAGACCTCTTTTTTTTAATTTTCTGAGACTTGCCCCAGACATGTCCAGGACATGTCTAAACATGACTCCAGTCTGAGCTTCACAAAAAAAAGGTAAATACTGCCATCTAGTGGCCTATATTCACATTACATACCACACAACCACTGCCACAACAGTGACTGCACAACAATACCTACCACACAACTACTGCCACAACAGTGACTACACAACACTACCTACCACAGAACTACTGCTACAACAGTGACTGCACAAAAATACCTACCACACAACTACTGCTACAACAGTGACTGCACAATACCGACCACAAAACTACTGCCACAACAGTGACTGCACAACAATACCTACCACACAACTACTGACACAACAGAAACTGCACACCAATACCTACCACACAACTACTGCGAAAAGAGTGACTGCATAAAAATACCTACCACACAACTACTGCTACAACAGTGACTGCACAAGACTACCTACCACACAACTACTGCCACAACGATGACTGCACAACAATACCTACCAGACAACTACTGACACAGCAGTGACTGTACAGCAATACCTACCACACAACTACTACCACAACAGTGATTGCACAACAATACCTACCACACAACTACTGACACAGCAGTGACTGTACAGCAATACTTACCACACAACTACTGCTACAAGAGTGACTGCACAACAATACCTACCACACAACTACTGCCACAACAGTGACTGCATAACAATACCTACCACACAACTACTGTACCAACAGTGACTGCACAACAATACCTACCACACTACTGCCACAACAGTGACTGCACAACAATACCTCCCACACAACTACTGACACAACAGACACTGCACAACAATACCTACCACACAACTACTGCCACAACAGTGACTGCACAACAATACCTCCCACACAACTACTGACACAACAGAAACTGCACAACAATACCTACCACACAACTACTGCCACAGCAGTGACTGCACAACAATACCTACCACACAACTACTGACACAACAGAAACTGCACAGCAATACCTACCACACAACCACTGCTATAACAGTGACTGCACAAGAATACCTACCACACAATTTCTGCCACAACAGTGACTGCACAACAATACTTACCACACAACTACTGCCACAACAGTGACTGCACAAGAATGCCTAACACACAACTACTGCCACAACAGTAACTCACAACAATACCTACCACACAACTACTGCCGCAAAAATGACTGCACAACAATACCTACCACACAATTTCTGCCACAACAGTGACTACACAACAATACTTACCACACAACTACTGCCACAACAGTGACTGCACAACAATACCTCCCACACAACTACTGCCACAACAGTGACTGCACAACAGTCCCTAAAAAGCTCTGCTACTATGATCACTTCTATATCAGCAATGTAGTCATTTTGCTGGTTTTTCACATTAAGTGCCATGTTACCACTGATAAAGTATTGCTTTTTGTTGAATTTGATTTTTTCAGTGAAATTACAGCCCAAAGGCTTAAACCACAGACTGCGATCGCTCCTGTTCTATAGTACTGCTGGCGCTCTCAGATACGGCCGGGAGACCCACATCACTGCACCATTCCTCCAACGCTGAGATGCTGTCCCATTACTCTTGACCTGAACAAAACCCTGACAAACATACAGTAAGTCTTTTTGAGTGTCTGTCAAAATGCGCTTTGAAGGTGGTTTCGACGGCCGGTGGGTTATCTGGAAGAGGGACCTCTTCACCTCTCCCTGCTGGAGTCCAGCCGGGAACAGGGTGATTTATAGCTTCATAAGCACTCCTGAGGGCTGTTCCATTAGGGAGGAGTCCTTTTCTTGAAAGCCGGTGAAGGGCTTACTAAAATGGCTGTTAAATGATGGGCACAATAAAGTGTGTGACTGAGATACGGCTGTAGACTCGTCTCAGAGACCCAGTCCCGTCCTGTGAGCGCAGACTCCTCAGCATGAGCGCTCCGGGCGTCTCACACATGTGTGCAAGGGACCAGGCAGGGTACATGTGACCTGGGGTTCTGTCCAATCGCAATGTGATCTGGGGTTCTGTCCAATCACAATTTTGTACCAGCCCGCTCTTTTTTTCACACTCTTTATCTGAACTCCAGCCACAGACGAGGAGAGGAAATTGAGTGCGGAAGAGGCATAGCGTGCATCGTAATTCTCCTCAATTTCATTCTCTGTTCTCTTGTTTGTGTCGTTTCTTCGCATGTTAGTCCCTCCTGCTGAGGATATATGGAGAGACACAAGGAAATCATGCAAGGATGGAACAACTCAGGACTAAATATCACCAGACAAGTGATGGGGTTTATGTTACGTGTGGAGGTTTTTTGAGTTGATACATTGATGTATTTTCATATCATATTGCTGTCCTCTTGTCCTTTGAACCGTAGTTGTTCGGTGTTACACTCCCTGTTGGGAAAGATAAGCAAGATAAATTTATGTTTAAATTTCGGCTGGAGGCGATAGTATCATAAGATAAAACATACCTCGATTAAAGGATATTTTCTTTGGTGGCATTCCTGAATCTCTGTCTTGTATACACTGTAGGTGTTCAGATCACAAATGAAACTAAATAAAACCTTTGCTGAGAGCACAAAGGGCAGGAAAGTGGTCTGTGGAAAGCAAACATTCTGAACGCCGAATTTCAAAAAACATTTGTGGACATGTATAATAACACACTCATAATTCTCAGAAATGTTCATTGAGTGAAAACAATTGATGGAATATAGCCACAAATGGCAATTCCGGGGTTCAAGTCAAGACAGACCATTAGTAGTTGAAAGCTTTAACAGCTTAATTAACAAGTGTTGCCACTAAACGTGGCCATGTCCCCCGCCAGGTGACGGAAGTCGACTGGGGTCGGCATATCACACAAATACACATTGAAGCCAAAGATGAATTTATTTGGTCAAAGCGTTCGCGAGATTTTGCGGTCACAACAAACTGGACGTGATGGACGGATGGACTGACGGAGCTGAATACCATGTCCCCGAGCCCAAATACATCATGACACTAAAGATGAATGGAATCGGTCAAACCGTTCTTGAGATATCATGTTGACAAGGTATTTGTAAGTGGTCAAATGGTTTTATTGACCTTGAGAATAATGCCAAGGTCATGTAAATCAAGTGGGGTCGGCCTATTACACCAATACACCTTGACACCAAAGATGAATGGGATCAGTCTAACCGTTCTTGAGAAATCGCGTTCACAACAAACGGGATGTGACTGATGGAAGGCTGGACATAGCTGAATACTATGTCCCCGCTTCGCTCGCTATCGTGGCAGCGGGGGACAAAATCACTTTAAGAGTGTGTTTTAGGTATTTATGTGGACCTATTTTGCCAGTGTAATGATTGGACCAACAACTTATGATGTATAGTCTGATTTGTGTTATGTTAGGCTATTTTGTGCATTTGTGGCACCCCCTACTGGTCAATTTGATTGAAACTTTCAGGCTATGTTTCAGGTTCTTATGTGGACATATCCTGTGAGTTTTGTAATGATTGGGAAAACTGTTAATGGTTTATAGTCTGATTTTTGTTATACCACTCTGCTTTGTTTTGCATTTATAGCGCTCCCTATCAGTCAATGTGAATGAAATTTTCAGGGTATATTTCAGGTACTTATATAAATATACCCTGTGAGTTTTATGGCTGCTGGACAAACAATTTCTGATTTATAGTCTGATTTGTGTCATGCCATGCCCATTTTTTGCATTTATAGCTCCCCCTATGGGCTGATTTGTACAGAACCGTTAAGGTTTGTTTCTAGTACTTATATTGACATATCTGTGATGATTGGCCCAATGGTTGTTGAATTTTGTCCATTAATGTGCTAAGCCACGCCCCTGCTGAAGTTCATTGGTCAGTATCTTCGAAACAAAATGAGATATCAATAAGCAATAGCAGTCTTTAATAAGCTTGGTCCAATGATGATCCACAACAAATTTTGAGGGAATCAGACCTACGGCCACGGAGGAGATCTCAAAAATGTGTTTTTCAAAAAATTCAAAATTCTGGCAAATCAAATATGGCGAACCTCAGAAGTCCATTAAGAAAATTTGTAGAATATGGACCAAGAAATGTCTGTACCAAGTTTCATGTAAATCGAACTTACAGTGTAGGAATTATGACCTCTAAAGTGAAAAACTGTTTTTCTTGAATTATAGCACCACCATCAGGCCAATTGAGATAAAAATGCCTTGGCCAGCATTTACACATAACTTCCCACCCATGTGCTGAATTTCAGGTGTCTACCATTTACCATCTCAGGGGAATTTGCGAAAACATTTCTGAAGATGAAAAAAAAACATAATAATAATAATAATGATACACCAGCACAAAAACAATAGGGTTTCTGCCTTATGGGCCTGAAGCCCTAATTATCAATGAGCTAGGAATGAAGAATCCTTATCATTCAAAGGCACTGAGATGCAAGCTAAATTACACTATTACAAACTCCATCACATGTCCGCAGAGAATAGCCAGTGTAAAACAGGAATGCTGACCCTTCACTTACACTTACTTTAAATTCTTAGCTGGACATTTTATAATGAGAAACCATATTCTGCACCGATAGATCCAACGTCTACCCCTAATCTCTGAATATTTATGCATTTTAAGCAGTCATCGGACTGTATATAGTCCATTCTTTGTTAACTGATAAAAACAGAGCAGGCGATGTATCTCTTTAGATTGTCTTATTAAGCGAAACTGCACACTTCTGAAGCTCATTAGAGCTCAAGCCTTAACGCCTCTCACAGGAGTGTGCTTCCTCATTAGCTCATGTATTTAATTCATGGTTTTCAATGGGGTTCAATCAGATTTGATAAAATGCTGATTCATGCCAATTCTTAGCACTCTGAGGAGCAAACTGTGAATTCTGCAAGACAGCTTAAATGAAGTTGTATGCACACATAACCACTCACACAAGCACACATTCAGAGAAACGCACACAAGCACACATGGACACCCTCACAAGATTCAAAAGGTCATGAAAAGAGAGTTTGAAGTCAAAGTACCACAATCTGTCCACCCACCTCCATTTTCAGGAGAAAAATTCCACTGCATCTCCCATTCAAACACATGAGTTCTACTTAAATAAGCAGCTCTGTGCCCTCAGCACGGTATGCACTTTAAGCAAATGCAAAGTGGTTCACTCCATGCTGACAGAGAAATAATTCACTCCTAGCCAATGAAAAAGGGATTCACTCCCAGCCAATGGAAAAGGGATTCACTCCCAGCCAGTGGACAAGGGACTCACTCCCAGCTAATGCAAAAGGGATTAATTCCCAGCCAGTGGACAAGGGATTCACTCCCAGCTAATGGAGAAGGCATTCACTCCCAGCTAATAGAGAAGGGATTCACTCCCAGCCAATGGAGAAGAGATTCACTCCCAGCCAATGGGGAGGGGATTCACTCCAAGCCAATGGAAAAGGGATTCACTCCCAGCCAATGAAGAAGGGATTTACTCCCAGCTGATGGAGAAGGGATTGCATCATCAACATCACCATCATCATCATCATAATCATCATCATCATCACCACCACCACTATCATCATCATCACCATCATCATCCCCATCACCATCAAGAACACCATCATCACTACCATCATCATCATCATTATCTTCATCATCATCATCATCACCACCATCACCATCATCATCATCCTCATCATCATCATCATCACCACTATCATCATCATCATCATCACTACTTTCATCATCATCATCACCATCATCATCATCATCATCATCACCACCATCATTTCTATTATAATCACATCTTCAACATCATCATCACCACCATCATCTTCATCATCACTATTATCATCACCATCATCAAAATTTCTATTATCATCACATCATCACCGTCATCATCATCACATCATCATCATCATCACATCATCACCATCATCACCATCACATCTTCACCATCATCATCACCATCATCATCATCATCATCACCATCATCACCATCACATCTTCACTATCATCATCACCATCACCATCATCATCATCACCATCATCACCATCACATCTTCACTATCATCATCACCATCACCATCATCATCATCATCATCGCCATCAACATCATTTCTATTATAATCACATCATCACCATCGTCATCACCACCATCATCATCCTCATCACTTCTCGGATAGAGTTTCCGGCTGATGTATGCCACCGGATGCCTCCTGCCTGGTTCATTCTGCAAAAGCACCGCCCACAAACCTGCATCAGAGGCATCAGTCTGCAAAACAAATGGCTTTTCAAAGTTAGGACAGTACAAAACAGGTTCGTGGCAAAGGGCACTTTGAATGTCCTCAAAAGCCTTCTTGGCACACTCAGACCACTGGACCTACACTATGACGTCATCAAGGTAAGCTGCCGCATACCCCTGAGTACCCTCCAGCACCCGATCCATCAGTCTTTGGAAGGTAGCAGCAGCACCGTGGAGCCCAAACGGCATAACTGAGAACTGAAAAAGCCCCCAAGGGGTACAAAAAGCAGTCAGTTCTCTGGTTGAGTCACTCAATGGGACTTGCCAGTATCCCTTCGCTAAGTCTAATGTGGTCACCCAGTTTGCTGGTCCAAGGGAGTCAATGAGGTCATCAATTCTAGGAGTAGGATATGAATCTTTCTGACTTTGACACCGAATTTAAGTACCTGAAATCAACGCAAAACCGAAGACTGCCATCTTTCTTCGGGACAAGCACTATCGGGCTGCACCACTCACTCCTTGAAGCCTCAATGATCCCCATGGCCAGCATCTGGTCAGTCTCCTTCCTCAATCCGTCCAGAAGTCGCTCTGGTATTCGATAACTCATGCGGCGAGGAATTGCCCCCTCACACAGGGCAACATGATGACTGACAAGCTGAGTGTAGCCTGGTTGCTCCTTTAACAGGTGAGGCACACGAAGGTGCCTGATGGCCGCCTACTGGACTGGGGAGAGATGGTTGAGGTCAAGGTCAAGGGCACCCTCCGTTGGTGAAGGTAGGTACTGCTCCTCGACCTCCTCCTCTTCTTGCACCCGACGGATCATCATCGCCTCCAAACTGTCACCTGGACGGTCCCTCCACTCCTTCAGGAGATTGACGTGCAGCACCCTTCTAGAGCGCTTCTGTCCAGGCTGGCTGACTTCATATGTTGTCGATCCAAGTCTCTGAGTCACCTCCAAAGGGCCTTGCCATTTGGCCAACAGCTTACTGGAGTCACTTGGCAGCATCACCAGCACCTTGTCCCCCACGCTAAAACTACGGGCATGAAACTTGCGGTCGTAGTAGGACTTCTGCCGCTGCTGGGCTTGCTCAAGGTTCTGCTGTGCTAGGTCAGTCATGCCCTTTAGCCTGTCACGCATCTGTAGCACATACGGGAAGGTGTTCTATGCTGGTTGGATCTCCTCCTTCATCCAGGTCTCCCTCAAGAGTGCAAGAGGGCCTTGGACGTCACGTCCGTACAGCAACTCGAATGGTAAAAATCCAGTTGAGGCTTGTGGCACCTCACGATAAGCGAAGAGAAGGCAAGGGAGCCAGCTGTCCCAATCAGAGCCTGACTCATCCACAAACTTCCGCAGCATCTGCTTAAGGGTTTGGTTGAACCGCTCAGTCAGGCCATCTGTCTGTGGATGGTAAGGGGTGGTCCGGATACCCTTTATACCTAACAGCCCATACACCTGCTTGAGGAGTTTTGAGATAAAGTTTGACCCCGATCAGTTATTATGGCCCTAGGGAACCCCACCCGGGAGAACAACTGGATCAAACACGTGGCTACCGTTCTAGCCTTAACAGCTTTAAGTGCAAAACTCTGGGTGTCTGGTAGCATAGTCTGTAATCACAAGCATAAACCTATTCCAAGCTTTGCTACGCTCAAGGGGGCCTACCACATCCATACCCAGCTGCTCAAAAGGAGTGCCCACTACAGGGAGAGGTTCTAAGGGGACCTTAGGAGGACACCTGCTAGCAGTCTTCTGACACTCAGGACATGTCTTACAAAACTCAGTAATGTCTTTTGCCATGCAAGGCCAGTAAAAATAACGACTGATTCTTGCAATAGTCTTATGCTTGCCTAAATGGCCTGCCCATGGTATGGAGTGGCCCAAGTCAAGGACTACTCCCCTTGCCTTCACTGGAACCACCATCCTTGCCCCAACCCCTCCCCCCTTATACAACACACCATCCTCAATAGAAAGACCCTGCCCTGACACCTCCCCATCCTCACCATTGAGCTGAGCCTGCCGATACAAAGGGCCAATATCCGGGTCTTGCTGCTGCATCACAGCCATATCCTGGGGGATTGCTACAGGGACATCATACTTTGGACATGGATCCTCTTGATTACAAGCAGCACCAAATTGCAACTTCTCCTGCTCCCTCTGTCTTTTTGACTTCCTGCTCTTACCAGGCTGAGCCTCAATATCGGCATTGAAAAAGGGTAAAGCTGAAGAGCCTCTGCCTCGCTACTCTTAGCCATCGCCCTAGTCACAGCCACATTACACTCATTACTACCAGCTACAAGCTCAGTCAACAGGGGAAAATCCTGACCCAAAATCATTGAGTATGGTAGGTTATCCACTACCCCAACATCCAATAAATAATGCTGTCCCAACACTTTCACATACACACTTGCAGTAGGGTAGGGCTTCTCATCACCATGTACACACTTAAGCTGTGTCATTACAGAATAATTATGGAGCTCTCCTGGAACAACATCAGACTTCACTAGAGACTGCATACTGCCAGTGTCAACCAGTGCCTCAACCTCCCGCCCGTTTAACATTACAGTATAAGAGCTAAGAGCTACAGACCTCATTGGAGTACTAACTCTAGGTACTGTACAAATGTTAGACTGGGTGGCTGGATTATTGGGGCATTTGGGCTTAATATGACCTTCCTCCCCACACTGAAAGCATACAGGTACCTTGGAGCTACTAGTCTTAAAAACAGGGCTGGACCCAAAAATAGGGTTATACTTAGGGGGACCACTCTTACCATCCACAGTCATGCTGCCGTTGCTGATCCTTCTTTGCGGTACGTTGCTGCTCTTCGAGGGAGGAGGCTGACGAGGAGGCCGGCCGGATTCTTTGCCCGCTCTCCATTAGGCATAGGTCCATGGCTCAGTCTTCCGGCGGGCCGCCACAAAGATGTCCGCCAGGGAGGCAGCCTCTTCTGCAGACGTAGGGTCGCGCTCCTTTATCCAAACCTGGAGGTCAGGGGACAGCAGACGTAGGAACTGTTCCATGATCATCACTTCCCCAATCTCCTCTTTGGTTCGCTTCTGTGGTTGAACCCAACGATGGTAGAGGTCTCGCAAGCGGGTGTACAACTCCTTAGGTGATTCTTCCTCCCTCGCCTCTGCACCTCTGAAGTTGAGCTGGTAAGTTTCTTTGTTGATGTTGTATTAGGCCAAAATGACCTCCTTTAATTTGTTATACTCCAAGGCATCAGCGTGGTCCATGGCAACATATGCCGCCCTAGCCCTGCCCGTCAGGAGGGGCGCTGCCCTTACTGCCCAGTCAGCTGTTGGCCACTGACACGCCACGGCTACCCTTTCAAAGGTGACTAGAAAATGCTCCACATCATCCTGCTCACCTCCTCACATCATCTTCACCATCACCATCATCATCATGATCATCATCACCATCATCACTATCATCATCATTTCTATTATCATCACATCATCACCATCATCTTCATCACCATAATCATCATCATCATCATCATCATCACATCATCACCATCACATCATCATCATATTCACCATCTACATCATCATCATCATCATCATCACAATCATCGTCATTTCTATTATAATCACATCATCACCATCATCATCATTTCAATTATAATCACATCTTCAACATCATCATCACCACCACCATGTTCATCATCACTATTATCATCACCATCATCATCATTTCTATTTTCATCACCGTCATCATCATCACATCATCACCATTATCATCATCACATAATCACCATCATCACCATCACATCATCACCATCATCATATTCACCATCTATATCATCATCATCATCATCATGACAATCATTGTCATTTCTATTGTAATCACATCATCCATTGTAATCACCATCATCATCATTTTTATTATCATCACATTATCACCATCATCACCATCATCATCATCACATCATCACCATCATCATTATTATCATCACCATCATCATCATCATTACCATCATCATCATCATCATTATCACCATCATCATCATTATTATCATCATCATCACTATCATCATCATCATCACCATCATCATCATCATCATCATTATCACCATCATCATCATTATTATCATCATCATCACTATCATCATCATCACCATCATCATCATCATCGTCATCATTACCATCATCACCATTATCACATCATCATCATCACTATTATCATCGTCATGATCATCATCATCATCACCATCATCACCATCATTTCTATAATCATCACATCATCACCATCATCATCATCATTACCATCATCATCATTATAATCATCATTATCATCATTATCCTCATCACCATCATCATCATAAACATCATCACCATCATCTCCATCTTCATCATTTCTATTATCATCACATCATCACCGTCATCATCATCACATCATCATCATCACATCATCACCATCATCACCATCACACCATCACCATCATCATCACCATCACCATCATTATCATCATCATCATTTCTATTTTAATCACATCATCACCATCATCATCACCACCATCATCATCCTCATCACTATTATTATCACCATCATCATCATCATTATTATCATCATATTTATCATCATCATCACCATCATCATCACGATCACCATCATCATCATCATCATCACAATCATCATCATTTCTAATATAATCACATCATCACCATCATCATCATCACCATCATCATCATCGTCGTCAACACCATGATCATCATCATCATCATTATCACCATCATCACCACCATCATTGTCATCATCTTCATCACCATTATCACATCATCATCATCATCATCATCATCACTATCATCATTATCACCATCATCATCATCATCATCATCATCATATCCATCATCATCATCACTATCATCATCATCACTTTTATCATCGCCATCATCACCATCATTTCTATTATCATCACCATCATCACCGTCATTATTATAATCCTCATTATCATCATCATCACCATAATCATCATCACCATCAACATCATCACCATCATCATCATCACCATCATCACCATCATCATCACCACCATCATCACCATCACTATCATCATCATCACCATCATCATCATCACAATCATCATAATTTCTATTATAATCACATGATCACCATCATCATCATTTCTATTATCATCACATCATCACCATCATTACCATCATCATCATCATCACATCATCACCATCATCACAATCACATCATCACCATCATCATCATCAACATCATCATCATCATCATCACCATCATCAACATCATCATCATCACTATTATCATCATCATCACCATCATCATCATCACCATCAACATCATCATCATCATCATCACAATCACCATCATCATCATCACCACCATCATCATCGTCGTCATCACCATCATCATCATCATCACCCTCATTATCACCACCATCATCATCATCATCACCATCATCACTATCACCATCATCATCATCACATTATCACCATCATCACCATCATCACCATCATCATCATCACATCATCACCATCATCACCATCACATCATCACCATCATCATCATCATCATCATCATCACAATCATCATCATTTCTATTATAATCACATCATCACCATCATCATCATTTCTATTATCATCACATCATCACCATCATCACCATCATCACATCATCTGCATCATCACAATCACATCATCACCATCATCATCATTATCACTATCATCACCATCACCATCACCATCATCATCATCACCATCATCATCATCATCACCATCACCATCACCATCACATCATCATCATCATCACATCATCACCATCACACCATCGCCGTCATCATCATCATCACCATCACCACCATTTTCACCAGCATCACCATCATCATCATCATCATCATCATATCAGCACCATCATCACCATCATCTCCATCACCATCATCATCATCATCATCATCACTTTTATCATCACCATCACCATCATTTGTATTATCATCACATCATCACCATCATCATCATCATCATCACCATCATCATCATCATTATTATCATCATCATTATCGTCATCTTCACCATCATACTCATCACCATCATCACCATCATCATCACCACCATCAACATCATCATCACCATCATCACCATCACATCATCATCACCCTCACCACCATGATCAACAGCACCATCATCACCATCATCTCCATCACCATCATCATCATCATCATCAGTTTTATCATCACCATCATCAGGATCATTTGTATTATCACCACATCATCACCATCATCATCATCATCACCATCATCATCATCATTATTATCATCATCATTATCGTAATCTTCACCATCATACTCATCACCATCATCATCATCACCATCATCACCATCACATCATCATCACTATCACCACCATGATCAACAGCACCATCATCACCATCATTATCACCACCATCATCACCATCACTATCATCATCATTACCATCATCATCATCACAATCATCATCATTTCTATTATAATCACATCATCACCATCATCATCATTTCTATTATCATCACATCATCACCATCATTACCACCATCATCATCATCACATCATCACCATCATCACAATCACATCATCACCATCATCATCATCATCAACATCATCATCATCAACATCATCATCATCATCATCACCATCAACAACATCATCATCCTCAACATCATCATCATCACTTTTATCATCATCATCACCATCATCATCATCACCATCAACATCATCATCATCATCATCACAATCACCATCATCATCATCACAATCACCATCATCATCATCACCACCATCATCATCATCATCATCACCCTCATTATCACCACCATCATCATCATCATCACCATCATCACTATCACCATCATCATCACATTATCACCATCATCACCATCATCATCATCACATCATCACCATCATCACCATCACATCATCACCATCATCATCATCATCATCACAATCATCATCATTTCTATTATAATCACATCATCACCATCATCATCATTTCTATTATCATCACATCATCACCATCATCACCATCATCATCATCATCATATCATCTGCATCATCACAATCACATCATCACCATCATCATCATTATCACTATCATCACCATCACCATCATCATCATCATCATCACCATCATCATCATCATCACCATCACATCATCATCATCATCACATCATCACCATCACACCATCCCCGTCATCATCATCATCACCATCACCACCATTTTCACCAGCATCACCATCATCATCATCATCATCACATCAGCACCATCATCACCATCAT
The DNA here is from genome assembly GCA_029721435.1 of Gymnothorax reevesii. Taxonomy (NCBI): domain Eukaryota; kingdom Metazoa; phylum Chordata; class Actinopteri; order Anguilliformes; family Muraenidae; genus Gymnothorax; species Gymnothorax reevesii. The sequence goes on from CM056575.1 coordinate 163,899,091, forward strand.
CTCCATCAACATCATCATCATCATCATCATCATCACTTTTATCATCACCATCATCACCATCATTTGTATTATCATCACATCATCACCATCATCATCATCATCACCATCATCATCATCATTATTATCATCATCATTATCGTCATCTTCACCATCATACTCATCACCATCATCACCATCATCATCATCATCACCACCATCAACATCATCATCACTATCACATCATCATCACCATCACCACCATGATCAACAGCACCATCATCACCATCATCTCCATCACCATCATCATCATCAGTTTTATCATCACCATCATCATCATCATTATTATCATCATCATTATCGTCATCTTCACCATCATACTCATCACCATCATCATCATCACCATCATCACCATCACATCATCATCACTATCACCACCATGATCAACAGCACCATCATCTCCATCACCATCATCATCATCATCACTTTTATCATCACCATCATCACCATCATTTGTATTATCATCACATCATCACCATCATCATCATCATTATTATCATCATCATTATCGTCATCTTCACCATCATACTCATCACCATCATCACCATCATCATCATCACCACCATCAACATCATCATCACCATCATCACCATCACATCATCATCACTATCACCACCATGATCAACAGCACCATCATCACCATCATCTCCATCACCATCATCATCATCATCATCAGTTTTATCATCACCATCATCAGGATCATTTGTATTATCACCACATCATCACCATCATCATCATCATCCCCATCATCATCATCATTATTATCACCATCATTATCGTCATCTTCACCATCATACTCATCACCATCATCATCATCACCATCAACATCATCATCACCATCATCATCATCACCATCAACATCATCATCATCATCATCATCACCATCACCATCATCATCATCATCACCGTCATCACTATCATCATCATCACCACCACCATCATCACCATCACTATCATCACCATCATCATCATCATCAACACTATCACCATCATCATCACCATCATCATTATTTCTATTATCATCACATCATCACCATCATCATCATTACTTTTATTATCATCATCATCATCATCATCATCATCAACACTTCCATCATTATCATCTTCAGTCCTCAATTATTTTCCTTTGAGAGAAATTTGTTTATTTAGATGGCCTGTGAAGCGTTGGCCAATGATAGGCCCTTAACACCTGCTAAGTGGTTCAGCTCTCCTGTTTCCAAAAGAGGTAAATTATTCCCAATATTTTATGATGAAATGTGTTGCAAGTGTTTGTGACTGTGCAGTCTCTCTGCTAGAGTAAAGAACCATCATGTTTTGTGTCAATTTGGTCGAGTGAGTTCATCATGAATGTGAAAAATATTCTCCTTGCTTTCTGGAAGAAGTCCAACCCCCATCCCAGTTTAGGCTAAAATACCAGCAGCATAAGGACAAAAGCTATCAAAACTTCAACACTGATTAACAAGAAAAAACTGCAAAAAAAAAAAAAAACACTACAGCTCAATCATAATTTAAACCCATTTACTGTAAAAATGAAACATCCCAAGGCAATACCAAAGCCATCTGTGGAAAATGATGTAAATATTAGCAAAATTCAACACAGAACTGCAATCTTAGATAAATCTGCAATCCTGAGCCCCCAGTCCACAGCTGGAGTGAATACCAGAGAATCTTGGAGGCAATAAAATGCACAATTTTACTCAAATTGGGAGAGGGGAATTTAGGTACTAAGAGCCCTCGGTACGCATGGCATTTTCTCATACTTAACCTTTGTATGACGTGGCAACGTAAGCATGCAATTAGAGTCAGGCAGGAGGATGTGTTCTGTCGTGAGCTCAGGTTGGGATTTTCTGACATTTTGCAGGTTGTTAAGTTTGATATTTCTGCCCTCTGGGATTGTGTAGCCCTGAATGATAAAAGAGCAGCCAATTTAGTGAGAGGAATTTAGTGAAAACCTCAGCGAAAATGATAAGTAGTAAAATGTATGGTGTAATGAGCAGTTTAATGTATTATCATTTTCAAAAGAGATGTTCCCCAAAGAACTTTCATTTTTAACATGATCACAGTTTTCGGGAAATGACCACTTTGCAAACATCAACCATGATGGTTTGTGGCATTGTGATTTCTTTTAAAACTATTTTTATTAAAAGTCTGTATGTAAATGTCATGGTTTAGTCCCTCCGGATGCAACATCCAGTCCGGCAAGCACTGGGACCATGTACTCAAAGGCTGATAAAGTAACCCAGTCACACAGGCTGGCACAAAAAAACGAAAGATATTTAATAAATATACTATAAAAAATGACAAAGAAACAGGGGAGCAGCAGCAGCACACACAGAGCTAAATTACGAGAATGCAGCTGCATTCTTAAATACTCTACCCTTCACCTCCACTTCAAGGAGCAACAGGTGTGGCTCAGTAACAGGTGTGGCCCAGTAATAGGTGCGGCTCAGAAGCAGGGGTGGCTCAGTAAAAGGTGTGGCTCAGCAGCAGGTGAGGCTCAGTAACAGGTGTGGCTCAGAAGCAGGTGAGGCTCAGCAGCAGGTGAGGCTCAGTAAACGGTGCGGCTCAGTAACAGGTGTGACTCAGTAACAGGTGAGGCTCAGAGGCAGGTGTGGCTCAGTAACAGGTGAGGCTCAGCAGCAGGTGAGGCTCAGTAACAGGTGTGGCTCAGAAGCAGGTGAGGCTCAGTAAACTGTGTGGCTCAGTAACAGGAGTGGCTCAGTAACAGGTGAGGCTCAGAAGCAGGTGTGGCTCAGTAACAGGTGTGGCTCAGAAGCAGGTGAGGGTCAGTAAAGGGTGTGGCTCAGTAACAGGTGAGGTTCAGCAGCAGGTGTGGCTCAGTAACAGGTGTGGCTCAGCAGCAGGTGTGCCTCAGTAACAGGTGTGGCTCAGAGACAGGTGTGGCTCAGTAACAGGTGTGGCTCAGAAGCAGGTGTGGCTCAGCAGCAGGTGAGGCTCAGTAACAGGTGTGGCTCAGCAGCAGGTGTGGCTCAGTAACAGGTGTGGCTCAGAAGCAGGTGTGGCTCAGCAGCAGGTGAGGCACAGTAAACGGTGTGGCTCAGTAACAGGTGTGGCTCAGTAATAGGGGTGGCCCAGCAGCAGGTGAGGCTCAGTAACAGGTGTGGCTCAGCAGCAGGTGTGGCTCAGTAACAGGTGTGGCTCAGCAGCAGGTGAGGCACAGCAGCAGGTGTGGCTCAGTAACAGGTGTGGCTCAGCAGCAGGTGTGCCTCAGTAACAGGTGTGGCTCAGTAACAGGTGTGGCTCAGCAGCAGGTGTGGCTCAGTAACAGGTGTGGCTCAGAAGCAGGTGTGGCTCAGCAGCAGGTGAGGCTCAGTAAATGGTGTGGCTCAGTAATAGGGGTGGCCCAGCAGCAGGTGGGGCTCAGTAACAGGTGTGGCTCAGCAGCAGGTGTGGCTCAGTAACAGGTGTGGCTCAGAGGCAGGTGTGGCTCAGCAGCAGGTGAGGCGCAGCAGCAGGTGTAGCTCAGTAACAGGTGTGGCTCAGCTGTAGGTGAGGCTCAGTAACAGGTGTGGCTCAGTAACAGGTGTGGCTCAGTAATAGGTACGGCTCATAAGCAGGTGTGGCTCAGTTACAGGTGTGGCTCAGCAGCAGGTGAGGCTCAGTAACAGGTGCGGCTCAGTAGCAGGTGTAGCTCAGTAAACGGTGTGGCTCAGCAGCAGGTGAGGCTCAGTAACAGGTGCGGCTCAGAAGCAGGTGTGGCTCAGTAAACGGTGTGGCTCAGCAGCAGGTGAGGCTCAGTATCAGGTGCGGCTCAGAAGCAGGTGTGGCTCAGCAGCAGATGAGGCTCATTAAACGGTGTAGCTCAGAAGCAGGTGAGGCTCAGTAAGGTGTGGCTCAGCAGCAGGTGAGGCTCAGTAACAGGTGTGGCTCAGCAGCAGGAGAGGCTCAGTAACAGGTGCGGCTCAGAAGCAACTGAGGCTCAGCAGCAGGTGATGCTCAGTAAACAGTGTTGCTCAGTAACAGGTGAGGCTCAGTAACAGGTGTGGCTCAGCAGCAGTTGTGACTCAGTAACAGGTGTGGCTCAGCAGCAGGTGTAGCAAAGCAGCAGGTGTGGCTCAGAAACAGGTGAGGCTCACCAGTAACAGGTGAGGCTCAGAAGCAGGTGTGGCTCAGTAACAGGTGGGGCTCAGCAGCAGGTGCGGCTCAGAAGCAGGTGTGGCTCAGTAACAGGTGTGGCTCAGCAGCAGGTGAGGCTCAGTAACAGGTGTGGCTCAGAAGCAGGTGTGGCTCAGCAGCAGGTGAGGGTCAGTAAACGGTGTGGCTCAGTAACAGGTGAGGTTCAGCAGCAGGTGTGGCTCAATAACAGGTGTGGCTCAGCAGCAGGTGTGCCTCAGTAACAGGTGAGGCTCAGAAACAGGTGCGGCTCAGCAGCAGGTGAGGCTCAGCAGCAGGTTTGGATCAGCAGCAGGTGAGTCTCAGCAGCAGCTATGGCTCAGCATCAGGTGAGGATCAGCAGCAGGTGAGGCTCAGTAACAGGAGAGGCTCAGCAGCGGGTGTGGCTCAGTAACAGGTGAGGCTCAGTAGCAGGTGTGGCTCAGTAACAGGTGAGGCGCAGTAACTGGTGTGGCTCAGTAACAGGTGTGGCTCAGCAGCAGGTGTGGCTCAGTAACAGGTGTGGCTCAGCAGCAGGTGTGGCTCAGTTACAGGTGTGGCTCAGTAACAGGTGTGGCTCAGTAACAGGTGTGGCTCAGCAGCAGGTGTGGCTCAGTAACAGGTGTGGCTTAGCAGCAGGTGTGGCTCAGTAAACGGTGTGGCTCAGCAGCAGGTGAGGCTCAGTAACAGGTGCGGCTCAGAAGCAGGTGTGGCTCAGCAGCAGGTGAGGCTCAGTAAACGGTGTAGCTCAGAAGCAGGTGAGGCTCGGTAAGGTGTGGCTAAGCAGCAGGTGAGGCTCAGTAACAGGTGCGGCTCAGAAGCAACTGAGGCTCAGCAGCAGGTGATGCTCAGTAAACAGTGTTGCTCAGTAACAGGTGTGGCTCAGTAACAGGTGAGGCTCAGTAACAGGTGTGGCTCAGCAGCAGGTGTGGCTCAGTAACAGGTGTGGCTCAGCAGCAGGTGTAGCTAAGCAGCAGGTGTGGCTCAGAAACAGGTGAGGCTCACCAGTAACAGGTGAGGCTCAGAAGCAGGTGTGGCTCAGTAACAGGTGGGGCTCAGCAGCAGGTGCGGCTCAGAAGCAGGTGTGGCTCAGTAACAGGTGTGGCTCAGCAGCAGGTGAGGCTCAGTAACAGGTGTGGCTCAGCAGCAGGTAAGGCTCAGTGACAGGTGTGGCTCAGTAAGAGGTGAGGCTCAGAGGCAGGTGTGGCTCAGTAACAGGTGTGGCTCAGAAGCAGGTGTGGCTCAGCAGCAGGTGAGGGTCAGTAAACGGTGTGGCTCAGTAACAGGTGAGGTTCAGCAGCAGTTGTGGCTCAATAACAGGTGTGGCTCAGCAGCAGGTGTGCCTCAGTAACAGATGTGGCTCAGAAACAGGTGTGGCTCAGCAGCAGGTGAGGCTCAGCAGCAGGTTTGGATCAGCAGCAGGTGAGGCTCAGCAGCAGCTATGGCTCAGCATCAGGTGAGGATCAGCAGCAGGTGAGGCTCAGTAACAGGTGAGGCTTAGCAGCGGGTGTGGCTCAGTAACAGGTGAGGCTCAGTAGCAGGTGTGGCGCAGTAACAGGTGAGGCCCAGTAACAGGTGTGGCTCAGTAACAGGTGTGGCTCAGCAGCAGGTGTGGCTCAGTAACAGGTGTGGCTCAGCAGCAGGTGTGGCTCAGTAACAGGTGTGGCTCAGTAACAGGTGAGGCGCAGTAACAGGTGTGGCTCAGTAACAGGTGTGGCTCAGCAGCAGGTGTGGCTCAGTAACAGGTGTGGCTTAGCAGCAGGTGTGGCTCAGTAACAGGTGTGGCTCAGTAACAGGTGAGGCGCAGTAACAGGTGTGGCTCAGTAACAGGTGTGGCTCAGCAGCAGGTGTGGCTCAGTAAAAGGTGTGACTCAGCAGCAGGTGTTGCTCTGAAATAGGTGTGCATCAGCAGCAGGTGTAGCTCAGCAGCAGGTGTGGCTCAGAAACAGGTGTGGCTCTGCAGCAGGTTTGGATCAGCAGCAGGTGAGGCTCAGTAACAGGCGAGGCTCAGCAGCAGGTGAGGATCAGTAGCAGATGAGGCTCAGTAACAGGAGAAGCTCAGCAGCGGGTGTGGCTCAGTAACAGGTGAGGCTCAGTAGCAGGTGTGGCTCAGTCACAGGTGTGGCTCAGCAGCAGGTGTGGCTCAGTACCAGGTGTGACTCAGCAGCAGGTGTGGCTCAGAAACAGGTGTGCATCAGCAGTAGGTGTAGCTCAGCAGCAAGTGTGGCTCAGAAACAGGTGTGGCTCAGCAGCAAGTTTGGATCAGCAGCAGGTGAGGCTCAGCAGCAGCTATGGCTCAGCATCAGGTGAGGATCAGCAGCAGGTGAGGCTCAGTAACAGGAGAGGCTCAGCAGCGGGTGTGGCTCAGTAACAGGTGTGGCTCAGCAGCAGGTGAGGCTAAGTAACAGGTAAGGCTCAGTTACAGGTGTGGCCCAGCTGCAGGTGAGGATCAGCAGCAGATGAGGCTCAGTAACAGGAGAAGCTCAGGACAGGTGAGACACAGTAACAGGTGTGGCTCAGAAGCAGGTGTGGCTCAGCTGCAGGTGAGGCTCAGTAAACGGTGTGGCTCAGTAACAGGTGTGGCTCAGTAACAGGTGAGGCTCAGTAACAGGTGTGGCTCAGTAATAGGTGCGGCTCAGAAGCAGGTGTGGCTCAGTAACAGGTGTGGCTCAGCAGCAGGTGAGGCTCAGTAACAGATGCGGCTCAGAAGCAGGTGTGGCTCAGTAAACGGTGTGGCTCAGCAGCAGGTGATGCTCAGTAACAGGTGCAGCTCAGAAGCAGGTGTGGCTCAGCAGCAGGTGAGGCTCAGTAAACGGTGTAGCTCAGCAGCAGGTGAGGCTCAGTAACAGGTGTGGCTCAGAAGCAGGTGTGGATCAGCAGCAGGTGAGGCTCAGTAAACGGTGTAGCTCAGCAGCAAGTGAGGCTCAGTAACAAGTGAGGCTCAGTAGCAGGTGAGGCTCAGTAACAGGTGCGGCTCAGAAGCAGGTGAGGCTCAGCAGCAGGTGATGCTCAGTAAACGGTGTTGCTCAGTAACAGGTGTGGCTCAGTAACAGGTGAGGCTCAGTAACAGGTGTGGCTCAGCAGCAGGTGTTGCTCAGAAACAGGTGTGCATCAGCAGCAGGTGTAGCTCAGCAGCAGGTGTGGCTCAGAAACAGGTGTGGCTCAGCAGCAGGTGAGGCTCAGCAGCAGGTTTGGTTCAGCAGTACGTGAGGCTCAGCAGCAGCTTTGGCTCAGCATCAGGTGAGGATCAGCAGCAGGTGAGGCTCAGTAACAGGTGAGGCTCAGTAACAGCTTTGGCTCAGCAGAAGGTGAGGATCAGTAACAGGTGTGGCTCAGCAGCAGGTGTGGCTCAGTAACAGGTGTGGCTCAGCAGCAGGTGTGGCTCAGTAACAGGTGTGACTCAGCAGAAGGTGAGGATCAGCAGCAGATGAGGCTCAGTAACAGGAGAGGCTCGGCAGCGGGTGTTGCTCAGCAGCAGGTGAGGCAAAGTAACAGGTGAGGCTCAGCAGCAGCTATGGCTCAGCATCAGGTGAGGATCAGCAGCAGGTGAGGCTCTGTAACAGACGAGGCTCAGCAGCAGTTGAGGATCAGCAGCAGATGAGGCTCAGTAACAGGAGAGGCTCAGCAGCGGGTGTGACTCAGCAGCAGGTGTGGCTCAGCACCAGGTGAGGATCAGCAGCAGATGAGGGTCAGTAACAGGAGAGGCTCAGCAGCGGGTGAGGCTCAGTAACAGTTGAGGCTCAGTAGCAGGTGAGGCTCAGTAACAGGTGTGGCTCAGTAACAGGCGAGGCTCAGCAGCAGGTGAGGCTCAGTAACAGGTGCGGCTCAGTAGCAGGTGAGGCTCAGTAACAGGTGTGGCTCAATAACAGGCAAGGCTCAGCAGCAGGTGTGGCTCAGTAGCAGGTGAGGCTCCGTAGCAGGTGAGGCTCAGTAACAGGTATGGCTCAGTAACAGGCGAGGCTCAGCAGCAGGTGAGGCTCAGTCACAGGTGCGGCTCAGAAGCAGGTCTGGCTCAGCAGCAGGTGAGGCTCAGTAAACGGTGTGGCTCAGCAGCAGGTGAGGCTCAGTAAACGGTGTGGCTCAGCAGCAGGTGAGGCTCAGTAACAGGTGCAGCTCAGAAGCAGCTGTGGCTCAGCAGCAGGTGAGGCTCATTAACAGGTGTGGCTCAGCAGCAGGTGAGGCTCAGTAACAGGTGCGGCTCAGGAACAGGTTTGGCTCAGCAGCAGGTGAGGCTCAGTAACAGGTGCGGCTCAGGAACAGGTTTGGCTCAGCAGCAGGTGTGGCTCAGTAACAGGTGTGGCTCAGCAGCAGGTGTTGCTCAGAAACAGGTGTGCATCAGCAGCAGGTGTAGCTCAGCAGCAGGTGTGGCTCAGTAACAGGTGTGGCTCAGCAGCAGGTTTGGATCAGCAGCAGGTGAGGCTCAGCAGCAGCTATGGCTCAGCATCAGGTAAGGATCAGCAGCAGGTGAGGCTCAGCAGCAGGTGAGGATCAGTCGCAGATGAGGCTCAGTAACAGGAGAGGCTCAGCAGCGGGTGTGGCTCAGTAACAGGTGAGGCTCAGTAGCAGGTGTGGCTCAGAAACAGGTGAGGCTCAGTAACAGGTGTGGCTCAGTAACAGGTGAGGCTCAGTAGCAGGTGTGGCTCAGTAACAGGTGAGGCTCAGTAACAGGTGTGGCTCAGCAGCAGGTGTGGTTCAGTAACAGGTGTGAGTCAGTAATAGGTGAGGCTAAGCAGGATGTGTGGCTCAGCAGCAGGTGCGGCTCAGTAACAGGTGTGGCTCAGCAGCAGGTGTGTCTCAGTAACAAGTGCAGCTCAGCAGCAGGTGTGGCTCAGTAATAGGTGAGGCTCAGCTGGAGGTGTGGATCAGCAGCAGATGTGGCTCGTTGAGGTGGAGGCGAAGACTGCAGGAAGGGGAGGGACTGCAGAACTATCACAGTAATCTCTATTGATTGCATTATGAATAAATTGCTTACTTCAAACACATAACATACATCTTGACTCTCTTCGAGCCAAATTAAGATCCCAGTCATCTCTGAAGAACATAAACACATCTAGCAGACCTGTGAGTTACAGCCAAATCAGATCACAGCCAATATATGCCAAATGCTCTGCCTCAGAAAACATTTAAAAAGACTTCTGAGCAGCAGGAATGTAGTAGCCATTCTGAGTAAAATAAAAACATTACATGCATGCAGATGATCCTACTGTCAAACATAAAGCCTCAAGTTTAAATAAACTAATTTCCTTTCAATCCACTCTGTGCAGGATGATTCCACTGAGCCGTCCTGTTCCACAAACTCAAATCAGAGTGTGAGAGACAGCCTTCCTGTTCCACCAACTCAAATCAGAGTGTGAGAGACAGCCTTCCTGTTCCACAAACTCAAATCAGAGTATGAGATACAGTCTTCCTGTTCCACAAACTCAAATTAGAGTGTGAGAGACAGCCTTCCTGTTCCACACACTCAAATCAGAATGTGAGAGACAGTCTTCCTGTTCCACAAACTCAAATCAGAGTGTGAGAGACAGCCGTCCTGTTCCACATACTCAAATCAGAGTATGAGAGACAGTCTCCCTGTTCCACAAACTCAAATCAGAGTGTGAGAGACAGCCTTCCTGTTCCACAAACTCAAATCAGAGTGTGAGAGACAGCCTTCCTGTTCCACATACTCAAATCAGAGTCTGAGAGACAGTCTTCCTGTTCCACAAACTCAAATCAGAGTGTGAGAGACAGCCTTCCTGTTCCACATACTCAAATCAGAGTATGAGAGACAGTCTTCCTGTTCCACAAACTCAAATCAGAGTGTGAGAGACAGCCTTCCTGTTCCATATACTCAAATCAGAGTGTGAGAGACAGTCTTCCTGTTCCACAAACTCAAATCAGAGTGTGAGAGACAGCCTTCCTGTTCCACAAACTCAAATCAGAGTGTGAGAGACAGCCTTCCTGTTCCACATACTCAAATCAGAGTCTGAGAGACAGTCTTCCTGTTCCACAAACTCAAATCAGAGTGTGAGAGACAGCCTTCCTGTTCCACATACTCAAATCAGAGTATGAGAGACAGTCTTCCTGTTCCACAAACTCAAATCAGAGTATGAGATACAGTCTTCCTGTTCCACATACTCAAATCAGAGTATGAGAGACAGTCTTCCTGTTCCACAAACTCAAATCAGAGTGTGAGAGACATCCTTCCTGTTCCATAAACTCAAATCGGAGTGTGAGAGACGGCCTTCCTGTTCCTAAAACTCAAATCGGAGTGTGAGAGACAGCCTTCTTGTTCCACAAATTCAAATCAGTGTGAGAGAGACAGCCTTCCTGTTCCACATACTCAAATCAGAGTGTGAGAGACAGCCTTCCTGTTCCACATACTCAAATCAGAGTATGAGATACAGTCTTCCTGTTCCACAAACTCAAAATTTGAAATTAAGTTACTTTTTACAATATACAAGTTACAATTTATCTGGCAGGTAGTGCCAACACTGCTAGCTTTTATTCCAAGAAATTCCCAAAACTACTGAGACACAAAAATAAGGGAGTAATATTTTCCCATGGTAACTGAATTAAATGTTACTGACCACTGTTATGCCTTCCTTATTGGCTTACTTTGAATGACCCCTCTGCTCCCATTGGCTCAAAATTAAATTTTTCCTGCCCCTGATTGGTTGCCTCGTGAATGCCCCTTTTCCTGGATTGGCTGACTGCCTAAATGCTGCCTCTGTTTTTGGCGTCAGCGGGGCGTGGCCGACTGAGAGCCAGCGAGGAAGATGAATGGCTGTCACTGTAAAGAGTTCAGATAATGATGGAGCACTAAAACAGCACTGAGGTGTCGATCGCAGAGCCCAACCTGAAGCTCGGTATGGTTCTGCTCAGTAATTACTTTGCCATTTGGAAGATGGCCGCCCCTCTGCTGCCAGTGCAGCCTCAGTGACAGGTCATTTCTGCCATCGCATTTTAATCTGTTCCTGCTGACACCACTGATACTGCACCACTGCATCTCCTGTGTCTCGCTGCAGAAACATCCCTGCAGTCAAAGAGCTGCTCTTTCTGCCATTTCTGATCCTCTTGCTCTCTCCCTCTCTATCGGTCTCTCTCTCTCTCTGTCCGTATCAGTTAATTGTGACCGTACAGAAAGGCTCTCCGCCCGCCTCGGAGGGGAGAAGCACTCGTGAGCAGGTGTTACAGCCCTGTGCTCATATGTTTGGTCATGTGATCACGTATGAGCTCATGAGTGATCATGTATTAGATCACTCATGTGTTTTGTGAGGTGGACAGGTTTAACACACATGTGCACGAGGAAATTACCCATGATTCCATCCACGTACCCATCTCCGTGTGGTGACGATGTGTTTTTCAATGTGTTTTTACAGGTGTGTGCGTGTGTGTTTGTGAGCATGTGTGTGTATGTATTAGCACAGGTGTGTTAATTGGTGACTGTGTGTGTGTTTGTGTGTGCGTATTGACACAGGTGTGTTTATGCCTGACTGTGTGTGTGTGCGTGCTACACTGAGGACAGTGGTGTCTGTCCGTTCTCACAATCAGCGAGGTTGTGGCCCCAGGCCCTGTTTGCCTTGTAACGGTGCAGTGAGCTCAGCGAGGCCATAATGTGAATTTCACACAGCATATAGGGCCAGCTAATGCTTCTCCAAGCCGTCTGTCTGCCCAGCTAAAGCTCTCACTAGCTGTCAGTCTGATTGACTTTTCAGGGACATTTTCATCAGTTAAGCGAGACGTTGTGTATGAATCATGCTTCGTTGGAGCAATATTGTGCAAGTGACATGTTAATGAAAAACCACGTTCAGTTCTGGCCAAACTCTTTTATGCCGTGTTCTGCCAGGTGCCTCTCCTGACTGCACATCCAACGCACATGCTAACCTGCTAGGAGCCTCCCTTCCCCGCTCCCCAAACATTCCACAAACCTGCCGACCCCTGGGGGCCTGTACCCTGTGAGCGGTGCTAAACAGACAGGTGAAAAAGGGTGACCCTGGGGCCAGGGGGGAGGAGGGCCCACACTGCTGAGAATGAGTGTGTATGGGGCAGCGTGTGTGTGTGTCTGTGTGTGCGAGGGCAGTGTGTGTGTGTGTCTATGTGTGCGGGGGGGGGATAGATGTGTGATTGACGTGTCCGATCAGACTCATAGCTGCTAAATACCTGAGAGGAGTATGTGTCAGAAACTCTCTTGTGTTGTAAAACTAACCCCCGGATTCAATATCCCCGCAACCCCCCAATAAACGCACGTACACACACACACAAATGCAAACATACACAAGACTGTGGGTTACATGTAGCACTCAAGCCCAGAATCTCTCATGCCTCAGGATATCTCTCTAACCCAGGATCTCTCACATGAGTCTCAGGATATCTCTCTAATGCAGGATCTCTCTCATGTGTCTCAGGATATCTCTCTAACCCAGGATCTCTCTCATGTGTCTCAGGATATCTCTCTAACCCAGGATCTCTCTCATGTGTCTCAGGATATCTCTCAAACCCAGGATCTCTCTCATATGTCTCAGGATATCTCTCTAACCCAGGATCTCTCTCATAAGTCTCAGGATATCTCTCAAACCCAGGATCTCTCTCATGTGTCTCAGGAGATCTCTCTAACCCAGGATCTCTCTCATGTGTCTCAGGATATCACTCTAACCCAGGATCTCTCTCATAGGTCTCAGGATATCTCTCAAACCCAGGATCTCTCTCATGTGTCTCAGGATATCTCTCTAACCCAGAATCTCTCTCATATTTCTCAGGAGATCTCTCTAACCCAGGATCTCTCTCATGTGTCTCAGGATATCTCTCTAACCCAGGATCTCTCTCATGTGTCTCAGGATATCTCTCTAACCCAGGATCTCTCTCATGTGTCTCAGGATATCTCTCTAACCCAGGATCTCTCTCATGTGTCTCAGGATATCTCTTAAATCCAGGTTTTCACAATCTAATCCCTTTGATTCAAAAACATTTTTAACTTGTTCAGTAAATAATAGTTTCAAGAACAATTAAATGTTCAAATTGCTTTTCTTATTATTATTATTTTATTTCACCTCATTTAATCAGGGAAGTCCCTTTGAGATTGAAATCTCTTTTTCAAGGAGCCCTGGGGGTTGAGGTGGGGAGGGAGAGGGCGATTTGCACAGCTAAGTAGATCAGGGGATGATTAGGGAGGCGGGTCGAAAGAGTCAGGTTGGGACCTTAGCCATGACACCGGGGAACCCCTACTCTTATCGATGAGTGTCAATATTGGAATCTATCATAAAAGATGAGCTGGACTTATTTCTTGAGCGTAACAGTATCTTGAGGGATAGCCAACATGGTTTTCGGAAGGGAAGGTCATGCCTAACAAACCTGGAATTTTTTGAAGAGGCCACCAGGACTTACGACCAGAGCAGGGCTTATGACATCATATACTTGGATTTTCAGAAAGCATTCGATACAGTACCGCATAAGAGACTAATTTTTAAAATGAGTTCCATTGGAGTTACAGGAGGTATTCTGAAGTGGATTCAAAACTGGTTACAGGACAGAACACAAAAAGTGGTGGTCAGTGATATTTCATCTGAGCTAGGTATGGTGGGGAGTGGCGTCCCCCAGGGATTGGTGTTGGGACCCCTGCTATTCCTCATTTACATTAATGACCTTGATAGGATTATTGAGAGCAGATTGGTTAAATTTGCAGATGACACTAAATTGGGGGCTTTGGCAAATAGTCTTGGGTCCACTAAAGTGATTCAGGACGATTTGGATAGAATCCAGAATTGGGCAGAAATATGGCAAATGAAATTTAATCTAGCAAAATGTAAAGTTGTACATGTAGGCAATAAAAACATTAGACGCAATTACTTCATGGGAGGTTTAAAACTGGAATGTGCTGCACAAGAGAAAGATCTTTGAGTGATTGTGAACCAAACCCTCACAGGTTCTAGCCATTGTGTCGTAGCACTTAAAAAAGCTAATCGGATGCTAGGATACATTGCCAAAAGTATTGAGCACAAATATAAGGAAGTGATGCTTCTTCTGTAAAACACGTTCGTCAGACCACACCTGGAGTATTGTGTCCAGTTCTGGGGACCATACTTTAAGAGAGATATAGAGGCTCTAGAGAAAGTTCAGAGAAGAGCCACTAAGCTTATTCCAGGTATAAAAGATGAAAGCTACGAGAAGAGGCTGAAAATCCTTAATCTCTTTAGTCTTAGGAAAAGGAGACTCAGGGGTGATTTGATTGACGTCTTTTAATATGTTAAAGGGATGAACAAAGTGAATCATGTAGGATTCCTTCAGCCAAGTGTTGTGAGTAGAACTCGGGGTCGCAAATGGAAGTTGACCAAAGGTAAATTTAGCACTTCATATTTCTTCACACAAAGAGTAATTTCAATGTAGAATAGCTTGTAGCAATGCCACATAATAATGTAGCCAATTCTCGGGGAGGCAGGAACCTATTAGTTTCCATGCATTAAATTGCTATTATTAAAATTAGAAGTATTATCCTCCTTGTCATGGCTCCATTCTATATCGGTAGCCCCATAATTGTTATACCATCTTCCATTGCTATTTTCCGTTGTTTAACTGATTAGATCAGATGGCTGTTAAATTGATCAGCTGACATTACGCACCATTCAGTAACAAATGGGATTCTGCCGCGAAGTGGGGGAGTTTTGAAATACGGGCGAGTGATGGGTAATGGAAGAAAAAAAAAGAAAAAGGAAAACGCAAATCTTCGGGGAGACTACGTGGGACCTGAGGACTATGATATATTTTAACATTTTGTTAAAATAATAATAATAAAAAAGCTACTGTGGAAATAGCTCAAAGCCACGTTTCGGACTTGGACATTCGCCAGCTGCAGCAACGAAAAAGAGCCTCTCAACACCCGGTGAGATCCGTCCTTTTTCAGACAGGCCTATTTATTTTTGCTTCTTGATTTTCTTTTTCGGCTTTTTGTATTTTTTTCGGTGGTCGAAGATCATTCTCTTTCTGTTTTATTCCATATGGATTAATTTTGGATTTTCGGTTGGCATAAGGATATTTTCATTTTTGCTCCGGAGGTGGAAATATTTTGGACACTTGGAAGAACTGGATGCGGTAAAAGTGAAACCCGACTGACCGCACGGACTTATTATTTTTTTATTTTACTGGGCTGTACTAAAGCAAGCGATTGCTTATTGCCTGTGAGGTTGGGTGTTGTGCAATGTAGCGGTGTTGCAAATATTCCTTGGTCTGCGCTGCATTTCTTCCGTTTTTGTTTTTTTCAAGCGTTACTAAATCCACTTAATTGTTATGATCAAGCGCATCCCATGTTTTGTTTGTAACTTAAGCCAATATACGTTGGGGTGAATGTCCCAAGCTTACCTGACCATATTGTTGAGGCAGAGACCTTGGGGGTTTTCAGGAGCAGGCATGACCTCAAGCTAGATAACATTGAGTCATTTAGTATCTGAAGGGATATATTCACAATAGTATAAAGAACCTGGCGAGCTTAGTTGGGCTGAAAGGCCTGCTCTTGCCATTCATGTTATGCTATCTTTAATGACCACAGTCAGTCAGGATCTCAGTTTAACGTCTCATTCAACAGGCGGTGTCTCCTTCAGTACAGTGTCCCCATCACTGCACTGGGGGTTATTACACCAGAGGTAACATCGCCACCTACTGACCCACCAACTCCTCCTCGAGCAGCAACTTGGTTCTCCCATCCAAGTACTGACCAAGCCCACACCTGCTTAGCTTCAGCCATGCAGCTGCAGCAGTTGGACGAAGTTGAGTAGTTGTATGTCTGCTGGCATAGCAGCCATACCACTATTTCGTAATCGTAATTTTTGAATGATTTAGTAATACCGGTTGTGTTTTCTCAGTTAACGAGGGAGAGGATCATCCGTGTTCATACCGATGTACGGATCTAAAGCCCATGTCTGTGTTCGTGTCAGTGACATCAGTAACTTAAACTGTGTTGGCACCAGTGATGCAGGAGGGCGTCTGTATCGGGAGGAATGTATGCAGTCTTCTGGGCGATTCCTCTCAGGGAGGCCCACGCTTATTTGGACAGGACAGCAGGAAGCCACATTTTGGATATGTAATAACAGGAGGGTAATGTATCACAAGAGGTTAACACATCCCTGTCCCAACTTCTCTGAAACATGTTGCAAGGATAATGATTGTTTTGCTTGAATTAAAATACATTAAAGCAGCAAAGTGATTTTCAAATCACTGTTTTCTTTTTTTATCTTCCACACAATGGAGACTTCTTTGAAATGAACAGCAGTATTGTCTTTGATGCTCGATATCTGGCGAACAGAACCTTCTTACTGGTGTTGTAATTATACCGTTTTTTCATAAGATGATGACTGTGTTGTAAAATTAAAGAAACAAGGAATCCATTTTAAACTCTTTCCTGTCGTCGTAGTAACAGGGCATCGGACATCATTAGTATCAGCACCTCGTCAGTCACATCCCAGCTGCGAGCTGAAGCATTTCCGCGGCAATGGGAAAGGGCGTGATAGAGCAGGGACTTTCAGGAAGAGGGTTCACCATGCGCGCTGGTCACATGATCTGCTCGATGACAGGTATGTGATGTGTGTAGCCGCTAACGTGGCGGATGTTTGTGCTCAGGGACACACGAGGGGAATAATCTACGCACCCCGCTGCTCAACAGCACAAAGCAGGATGAGACTGTCGGAGAGGAATCTACTAGAGTTACACCCCCAGGAAAAAAAGCACCAGTCCAACAGAAAATAATTTGTAGGAGCCGCTGGTGTCGATTCATCGCACTGTGTCTGATTTCAGCGAGTTGGTCTGCCGAAGAGGGGCTTTCTTTACCAGGAGAGAATGACTGAGAGAGGGAAATGTGAGAGGAGAGAGGGATGGAGGGAGGGAGGAACAGAATGACAGAGAGAGAGGGAAATGAGAGAGGAGAGAGAGATGGAGGGAGGGAGGAACAGAATGACAGAGAGAGAGGGAAATGAGAGAGGAGAGAGGGATGGAGGGAGGGAGGAACAGAATGACAGAGAGAGAGGAAAATATGAGAGGAGAGAGGGATGGAGGGAGGGAGGAAAAGAATGACAGAGAGAGAGGGAAATGAGAGAGGAGAGAGGGATGGAGGGAGGGAGGAACAGAATGACAGAGAGAGAGGGAAATGAGAGAGGAGAGAGGGATGGAGGTAGGAAGAGGAACAGGCGCAGATACATCCCAGGGTTTCGGTCCACAGAGCTGTACAGACAGGGGGATCTGACACTTCTGTATTTAAACCCTCCCCAACGTCTCTCATTCGCTCCGGCATTCTGAGCGCCAGCGACAGACCGACAGACCCCCCCCCAACCCAAACGTCTCTCATTCGCTCCGGCAATCTGCCCGCCAGCGACAGACCGACAGACCCCCCCCCACATCTCTCATTCACTCCAGCATTCTGAGCACCAGCGACAGACCGACAGACCCCCCCCCACATCCCTCATTCACTCCTGCATTCTGAGCGCCAGCGACAGACCGACAGACCCCCCCCCGCATCTCTCATTCGCTCCTGCATTCTGAGCACCAGCGACAGACCGACAGACTCCCCCACACGTCTCTCATTCACTCAGGCGTTCGGAGGACCATCAACAGACCGACAGTCCCCCCCACATCTCTCATTCACTCCGGCGTTCTGAGGACCATCAACAGACCGACAGACTCCCCCACACGTCTCTCATTCACTCCGGCGTTCTGAGGACCATCAACAGACCGACAGTCCCGCCCACATCTCTCATTCACTCCGGCGTTCTGAGGACCATCAACAGACCGACAGACTCCCCCCCACATCTCTCATTCACTCCGGCGTTCTGAGGACCATCAACAGACCGACAGTCCCCCCCACATCTCTCATTCACTCCGGCGTTCTGAGCACCATCAACAGACGGACAGTCCCCCCCACATCACTCATTCACTCCGGCGTTCTGAGGACCATCAACAGACCGACAGTCCCCCCCACATCTCTCATTCACTCCTGCATTCTGAGCGCCAGCGACAGACCGACAGATCCCCCCCCACATCTCTCATTCACTCCTGCATTCTGAGCACCAGCGACAGACCGACAGACTCCCCCACACGTCTCTCATTCACTCCGGCGTTCTGAGGACCATCAACAGACCGACAGTCCCCCCCACATCTCTCATTCACTCCGGCGTTCTGAGGACCATCAACAGACCGACAGTCCCCCCCACATCTCTCATTCACAGCGGCGTTTTGAGGACCATCAACAGACCGACAGTCCCCCCCCCATCTCTCATTCACTCCGGCGTTCTGGGGACCATCAACAGACCGACAGACTCCCCCACACGGCTCTCATTCACTCCGGCGTTCTGAGGACCATCAACAGACCGACAGACTCCCCCCCACATCTCTCATTCACTCCGGCGTTCTGAGGACCATCAACAGACCGACCGACAGTCCCCCCCACATCTCTCATTCACTCCGGCGTTCTGAGGACCATCAACAGACCGACAGACCCCCCCCCCCACATCTCTCATTCACTCCGGCGTTCTGAGCACCATCAACAGACTGACAGTCCCCCCCACATCTCTCATTCAGTCTGGCGTTCTGAGGACCATCAACAGACCGACAGACTCCCCCACACGTCTCTCATTCACTCCGGCGTTCTGAGGACCATCAACAGACCGACAGTCCCACCCACATCTCTCATTCACTCCGGCGATCTGAGCACCATCAACAGACCGACAGTCCCCCCCACATCTCTCATTCACTTCGGCGTTCTGAGCACCATGGACAGACTGACAGACCCCCCCCCCTGCATCTCCCATTCGCTCCAGCATTCTGAGCACCAGCAACAGACCGACAGACCCCCCCCCCCACGTCTCTCATTCGCTTCGCCATTCTTAGCACCATCGACAGACCGACAGACCCCCCCCACATCTCTCATTCACTCCGGCGTTCTGAGCACCATCAACAGAGTGACAAACCCCCCCCGACCCAAACGTCTCTCTTCTGCTCCGCCATTCTGAGCGCCAGTGACAGACCGACAGACCCCCCCCCCCCCCCCCCACATCTCTCATTCACTCCGGCGTTCTGAGGACCATCGACAGACCAACAGACCCCCCCCCGACCCAAATGTCTCTCATTCGCTCCGGCATTCTGAGCGCCAGCGACAGACCGACAGCGAACAGATGAGGAAGCAGGCGCAGATATTCCTGCTGCTGCCAAAAACCCTGGACAGGTCACATTATTCCCATTTCCGTCTGAAATCTCAGGAACAACATGGCCCTCCAGCTTCTCCCAACTCCTAAAGAATTTCCTGCTTGTCCACTTCAACAACCAGCCATTGTGATTTGTGTCATAACGCCAAAATGATGTCATTTCAACCACTAAAAAGTCAGTCAACACTTATCCCCAGAGCCACACACCTCTGATATGTTACATCACAATGAACGTCAGACTTTGTCTCACAGTTGTGACAGGACACCCAGATCAAATTAAACAAAAGTGGTGTAAATGTGACCTAATGTTAACCGGCGCCCTGTAACCATAAGTGACAACAAAATCACTCCAGTGTCACAGACATGACCTTCGCTGAAGTATACTTGTACCCTTTTGCACATGACTTGTTGAAAGGCTCTCGCAGTAAAGTCTAAATCAGGATAACCTGACTCAGTGAGCACTGGTTGAAGAGGGCTGCCAGATGCTTCCTTCTATGTTCTGATTTCACTCATGAGGCACTTCTTTGTGCTCAGTTAGGACATCCGCCTGTTCGCCAGCCCACAGGACCCCGGTGACTCGCAGTAATGTCTCTGGAGGGTAATCCTATATGACTGTGTCTCCCACACACACCTCGTCCCTGGAGTTGGTCGCAGGAGTGCCAATACCCCAGTCATTGGTGAAGACTGAGGACTCCATCTTATGTGTGACCGATGGGCAAATGGCTGTGTGTCGTCACACCTGGATACCTGAGCGTGTGCTTTATCACCCATATTACTACCCCAATTCAGAAATTGTTGGGACGAAGTATAAATTGTGAATAAAATCAAAATGCAATGACTTTCAGATCACATGATCCAATATGTTATTTGCAACAGAACATAGATAACATTTCAAATGTTGAAAATGAGACATTTCACATTTTTATTCAGAAAATGACTTCTCATATTTTCTGGCTGCAACAGGTCTCAAAAAAGTTGGGACACAGGCAAAAAAGGGCTGAAAAAGCAATTAATATATAAGAGAATCAGCTGAAAGAACATTTAGCAAGTAATTAAGTTAACTGGCATCAGGTTTGTAACATGATTGGCTATAAAAGGGATGTCTTAGAGAGGCTGAGTCTCTCAGAAGTAAAGATGGCCAGAGGCTCTCCAACCTGTGAAGGCTTGTATAAAAAAAATTGTGGAATACTTTAAAAATAATGTTCCTCAATGTCAAATTGCAAAGGCTTTGAAGGTCTCATCATTGACAGTGCATAACATCATCAAAAGATTTAGAGAAACTGGAAAAATCTCTGTGCTTAAGGGACAAGGCCATAGACCTTTACTGGATGCCCATTATCTTCGGGCCCTCAGACACCACTGCATCACTCACCGGCATGATTCTGTCATTGACATTACTAAATGGGCTCAGGAATACTTCAAGAAACCACTGTCTGAAAAGACAGTCCGCCGCACCATCCACAGATCCCACCTAAAACTCTATAATGCAAAAAGGAAGCCATTGTTGAGCATGATCCAGAAGCGCCCCCGTGTTCTATGGGCCAAGGCTCATTTAAAATGGACCGCAGTAAAGCGGTAAAGTGTCCTGTGGTCAGATGTGTCCAAATTTGACATTCTTGTTGGAAGTCCTGTCCTCTGCGCTAAAGAGGAGAAAGACCACCCCTCCTGTTATCGGCTTTCAGTTCAAAAGCCAGCATCTCTGATGGTATGGGGATGCATTAGTGCATATGGTGTGGGACACTTGCATGTTTTAAAAAAGCACAATGAATGCTGAAAGGTATATAAAGGTTTTAGAGCAACATATGCTCCCCTCCAGACAGCATCTATTCCAGGGAAGGTCTTGTGTATTTCAGTAGGACAATGCAAAACCACATACTGCAGCTATTACAACAGCATGGCTTCATAGTAGAAGAGTCTGTGTGCTGAACTGGCCTGCCTGCAGTCCTGATCTTTCACCGATTGAGAACATTTGGCGCATAATTAAACGAAAAGTCAGTCAAAGGAGACCCAAAACTCTCCAGCAGCTGGAAGTCTGTATTAAACAAGAGGTGGATTAAATTCCAATGGCTAAACTCAAGAAATTTGTCTCCTCAATGCCCAGACGCCTCCACTCTGTGTTGAAAAGAAGAGGGGATGCTACACCATGGTGAACAGGCCCCTGTCCCAACTTTTTTGAGACCTGTAGCAGCCATCAAATTGGAAATGAGCTCATTTTGTGGATAAAATATTAAAATGCCCACTCAATTGTGATAGGCCGACTGCTGAGAACGTGAGTTGAAAACAGAATGTAAGAAAAGATGGATGCAGCACTTGGGTCTGAAAAGTGAAGCCAATGCAGAAATCTCTTAAAATTGCATTATATTTAATGGCTAGCAGATGTCAGTGATAACAGAAAGAAGTTCAATGCTATAGAGGTCTATGAGAAAATGACCCTACTTTCCCACCTGATTTATTATTTCAATAATGATTTTCCACATTTTTTTATGATATCTATCGCAAGTTTCAAGTCTCCTTCGATAAACCATGATGTTCACTTTTTAAAATTATGGTCCCAAATACATTGTAGACTATAATAAATGATAAAGCAGGAATATGCTTTAGGGGTGTGGCTATCCTCTGGTCCACGTCAAATACGCTCAGGTCCACCCGAAGATCCACCCCTCGCTCCTCCCTGGATTTTCGATTCACGATCTCGTCCCTACAGGAATCACATCTGATTTCGAATGATAAAATGGCACTGCTCAAATTGCCAAAATCGAGGCTTCCTAAAAGGTACTTTGAAAATAATGGGTGGCGTGACAGTTGCCTCGTCCATCATAGAGTCCATGGTGGGAAATGACTCAGCTGGCTGGGCATTATGCATGTGTGACACTGGACAAACATGTCACAGATGAAAAGGCTGCACTACCATAGGGCCTTTCAGTCATTTCAGCTGAGTTTTCGTCTGGGAAAATTACTTTGGCAATGAAATCGGTCTTTATCACTGAGACAGAAGTTTTACATTCACCAAAAGTGAGATAAAAAC